>CAUYLG010048487.1:0-85257 GCA_963573385.1 Cacajao melanocephalus
AGGTTTAAATAAAATACTGGTTGGCTGCTTGTTTGTTATTTTCATCCCTTATTCCTTCCTGTCTCCATTGTTAAGCACAATTATTGGCATAAAAGAGGTTTTTAATACCCATTTTTAGACTGCATTCTAGCCTGGGCAATAAAACAAGAATCCCAATCTCTCTCCCTCTTTCTCTTCCTCTTTCTTTCTCTCTTACATTCTTTTTGTTTTCTTTCTTTCAGTCTTTCTTTCTTCTTTTCTCTTTTTCTTTCTTTCAAAAAAATTTAAAAAGAATAAGAAAAAATAAAAGATTAAGCAAAAAGAACGAATCTGGAGGCATCACACTACCCGATTTCAAACTATACTATAAAGCCATAGTCATCAAAACAGCATGGTACTGGTATAAAAATAGGCACATAGACCAATGGGACAGAATGGAGAACCCAGAAATAAACCCAAATACTTACAGCCAACTGATCTTTGACAAAGGAAACAAAAACATAAAGTGGGGAAAGGACACCCTTTATAACAAATGGTGCTGGGATAATTGACAAGCCACATATAAGAGAATGAAACTGGATCCTCATCTCTCACCTTATACAAAAATAAACTCAAGATGGATCAAGGACTTAAATCTAAAACCTGAAGATACTAATTCTAGAAGATAACATTGAAAAAACCCTTCTAGACATTGGCTTAGGCAAGAATTTTATGACCATGGACCCAAAATGAAAGGCAATAAAAACAAAGATAACTAGTTAGGAGTTAATAAAACTAAAGATCTTTTGCATGGCAAAAGGAACAGATAGCAGAGTAAACAGACAATCCACAGAGTGAGAGAAAATCTTACAATCTGTACATCTGACAAAGGACTGATATCCAGAATCTACAATGAACTCAAACAAATTAGCAAGAAAAAAAAAATCCTATCAAAAAGTGGGCTAAGGACATGAATAGACAATTCACAAAAGAAGATATACAAATAGCCAATAAACATATTAAAAGTGCTCAATATCACTACTGATTAGGGAAATGCAAATCAAAACCACAGTGTGATACCAGCTTACTCCTGCAAGAACAGCCAAAAAAAAAAAAAAAAAAAAAAATAGATGTTGGTGTGAATGTGGTGAATGGGAATGCTTCTATACTGAAGGTGGGAATGTAAACTAGTACAACCACTATGGAAAGCAGTGTGGAGATTCCATAAAGAATTGAAAGTAGAACTACCATTTGATCCAGCAATCCCACTACTGGGTATCTACCCAGAAGAAAAGAAGTCATTATATGAAATAGATACTTTCACATGCATGTTTATAGCAGCACAATTCATAACTACAAAAATGTGGGACCAGCCCAAATGCCCATCAATCAATGAGCGGATTAAAAAAAACTGGATATCAATCAATGAGTGTATATATATATATATATATATATACACATATATATATATGTATATATATATACACATATATATATACACATATATATATATGTATATATATATATATATATATGATGGAATACTACTCATCCCTAAAAAGGAATGGATTAATGGCATTCATAGTGACTTGGATGAGATTAGAGATTATTATTCTAAGTGAAGCAACTCAGGAATGGAAAGCCAAACGTCATATGTTCTCACTCATAAGTAGCAGCTAAGCTAATGAGGATGCGAAGACTTAAGAATGACACAGTGGACTTTGAGGACTCAGGGGGAAAGGATGGGAAGGAGGTGAGGGATAAAAGACTACAAATTGGACGCAGTGTATACTGCTCAGGTAATGGGTGCACCAAAATATCACAAATCACCACTAAAGAACTTACTCATGTAACCAAACACCATCTGTTCCCCAATAACCTCTGGAAATAAAAAAAATTTAAAAAATTATATTGAAATAAACAGACTGCAACTTTGGTTCTGCACAATTACTACATACCAGAAAGGAGAAAGAAGAATCAAATATACTGGTATAATATGTTAAGAATTAGTCCACAATTTATACAGCTGCATTTTTCTCTGTGGGTATGCAACAAGGGCAAAGTAGCCTAAAAAAGAAAGAATGTTCGATCACCTTGTCCACATATCCTGGCTCCCAGATCCCAACTGGGGAGGTGGAGAAGGCATTGTCTTCACTTAACCTATGACCGTTAGGAGACCAAGATGTCTTTGGATGCAGCTTGAAGAGCAGAGGAGGAGAAAGAAAGAGAGGAATAATTGTGTGTTACACAATTCTGGATCAACCCAGCTTCTAGTGACATGGGAACTGTTTCACATAAGTGACTTGTGGCATAGAGACTTTGGTTAAAAGAAGGGCTGTACATGGAAGAGTCAATATAAGGACACATGTTTAATAAACAGCTGTAAGTACACCAGTGCAATTACTTTCCTCCAAAAAGAGTTTGTTTATGTCATCTTAAGTTTATGTCAACTTAAGCATTAGTCAAGGGAAACTAGCGGTCCAAATCTACTTTCCATGACCACCCAATACCCTGTCCTCAAACTCCTTATGATTAAAGTAGTCGTTACCTTCCTATTTTCTTTGAATATTTTGCAAACTTTTTCCAGGTTCAAAAACGATACTTAGTAGCATAAAGCTATTGAGGCTTCCTTTTTGCTCTCATAAAATGAGATGAAAGTGAAAATGACCTCTCTCCTGCCTTCACTTTCGCACTGCCCACTCTTAACCAGTAGCTTTTTGTTCCTGCTGATGAGTTTCCTCACAGAGTGCATTTATTTAATGGTTCACGAATGACTTACACATGCTACAGCATAATAACTGCCCATCTAATTCTCCAACTTTTAAAGTTATAACAGGTTCTTAAACCATGATACTAAGCAAGAGTAGTGCTCCTCCAGTTTAAAAAGTCTAATTAATATTTCTGTGGAATGTTTACTTATAGATCAGAGTTATATTTATATTTAATTATGATGAAGAAGGGTTTTCTTGTAAATGTAATATTTAGAGCAATCAATTATTTCAGGCATCTTGCCTGACTTATCTTATTCTATATCTCCTTTGTCTTCTCAAACCTAATGTGACCTGACCAATGTAGCAAGACATGCAGAGATAGATCAGAGGAGAAGAGAAACCCAGCCAGCCTTACAGCTTTCCAAACTAAATACCATTAAAAATCTTTATTTCTTCTGCCAAAAGGGGAAATCAGATATTGGGAAAGATTATTTTACAAAAGACTACATTGAGTTTTATGTATTTTTAACCTGTGAGTTCTTCTAAAAATTGTTATTAATTCCACTTTTTAAAGGAACAGGGAGGAAGCAATCCTGAGATACTAAAGCTCTGAGCACAGCCAGCCCAATGGACATAGGACCCCCAATTTGAAATGCCAATAGAGCTAATGGATTAGTAAGGCATTTCCACCATTGGATAGGAATTTGAAGCTCCCAGCTCAAAGATGGAGCTGATAACCCCGCAATTGTTTCTGTGCTTGTCTCAAAAGAGTAAGGAGTACAGCAAGTACCTATTGTTTCTAGTGAGCTAAATAAAATAACAAACAGGAAGCTGCTGAATTCTTTTCTTTCTGATGTTTCCCTTGGAGACTATGGTTTTCTTATACCCAGGACTTTCTTGGAAGGTGGAAGGAGAAAGTAAAAGTGCATGAGAGGGCATAGAAGGATGAATGAACGTTGAATGTGAAGTTAGTTGATTAAGAGAGGAAGATCCTGAAGCTGGTGTAAAATCGTCCCTCTCCTTTGCCTTATCTGACTTTTCTGGAATCTTAATAACATTGAGGCTCAGAAAATAGCACTAAAGAATAGAGGAAAACATTTTCCTGCATTTTACTTTTTTTTTTAATAGGAAGAAAAAGACCCGTGTGGTTCTGTCCAGTTCTTCCTTCAAAAACATATTAGAAGTAAGAAAAATGACTTTTATCAAAACATTAATCAAGACAGTGCCAGAAGCAGATTTTCTATCAACTCTTGGAATAAATGCATATACTCTCCTGTGACTAAAAATAGCATTTTTGCTTGTTATTCAAACCTGCCTTTAATAATTAAACATAAGTAACAATCCTAAATTTGCAGCCTTTTTGAACACCATGCTGAAACCTGTAATTTAGTTTACAAGCTCAGAGCTGTCCTTTTTGCTAACTGCTTTGTTTTTGTCACTTATGTGGTCTTCATTTATTTTTTTAAAACAAAATCAACATTTACTGTTAAATGTAGAGATGAAAAAAGAGGCATTGTAATGAGTATATTTATAAAATGCATTGTTTGAATGAACATTTTTGACTCAATTATAATTAAGTTTCAAAGTTTTGGATGGTGCTAAGGCATGTGATTTTCATTTCCTATATAAACTTTTAGTCAGGAATTATTGATGCTAAAATTTACTAAGTGTATGTAAAACATGCAGTGATTGTAGAAGACTTTATAAGAGTCTTTATTGGATATTGCTATATCACATCTGTTGAGTGAGTAGGAATTACTAGGAATATAATTAATTCAGACCCAAAACAATATTTTTTGAAGTGACGAAGAGTAATGTTTGGGACCAAGGAATAGTTCCAGCCCTCTAAGTGCATATTTACATCCTTTTTAATGAAAATATGATCTTCAGCCTCAAAGATAGCTCCAGTTCTATATATAATTTTTAAGCACATCTTTAAAAATGAGCCCCAAGTCACTATTTGGAGAGTAAAATAAGAGTCGAAGGTTAGAGAAAATATTTTAGTAAATTCTTGCTGCAAATTCTTATACTTCCCAGGAAACTGGACCCCATAAAGGGAGAGAGAGGTTAAGCCCTTTATGGAGGAATGAAGAGAGTTTCTTCTATAACACAAGCAGGGAAACAATCCTCAGATACAGTAGAGACAGGAGAATCCAGAGAGAGAGAGAGAGAGAGAGAGCGGTAACATTACTCTCCTGCTCAGCCACCTCTCCCGTCATTTCTATCTCTTTCAGCTCCTCTGACATCTGCCTTGGTAGAGTAAGCACAAGGAAAAAGAGCAAAGTGGCAAGGATAAAGAAAACTCTGTATATTAGTTCATTTTCATAGTGCTATAAAGAACTACCTGAAACTGGCTAATTTATAAAAGAAAAAGGTTTAATTAACTGATGGTTCCACATGGCTAGGGAGGCCTCAGGAAAATTACAATTATGGCTGAAGGCAAAGGAGAATCAAGTACGTTCTTCCACAAGGCAGCAAGAGAGAGAGAGAGTGAGGGGGAACTGGAAAACACTTTTAAACTATTAGATCTTGTGAGAACTCCCTCACTATCACGAGAACAGCATGGGGGAAACCACCCCCATGATCCAATCACCAGGTCCTTCCCTTGACACGTGGGGACTACAGTTAGAGATGAGATTTGGGTGGGGACACAGAGCCAAACTACATCACTCCACAAAATACAGAATAAGCATCCATTATATGTCTTTCTAAGGCACACATTCAGGAACGAGTCATTGCAAAGATGCCTTTGAATGATTCAAAATTTTAAGCACAAGAAAATGCTTTATCATCTTCTGTTCTCTAAATGAGATGGTTTTTTGCATATGTTTTATTTAAGAAAAGAAATACTAAAATGGAAAGTCATCCAAGTGGGAAAGGAAGAGGTTGTCTTGGAAGTGATCTTGGAATATAATTTGATGAGAGTAAAAGCAATTTTCTGTTCAATAATTAGGAATATTTAAAAAATTTTTTTACACGTGGAACTAGCAAAACATTTTGAAGGACTGATTATTCAAGTACAAAGAAGTCAATGAGACACTCAATTTACCATTTTAGATATTTTTCCTATTTCTTCTGAGCTTAAACTATGATCTAAAGAGGCACTGATTTTGCTTTGTTACTGTAGTGAGTGTAACTTTTGTGTGATATAATTCTGATATACCTCACGATGAGATGATTTAATTCATTTAACATTTATAATATGTTAAATAGTCACATCATCAAAAGCAGTAAAGCTCAATGTGTTGATAAGCACCAGTCCACCACTGAGTTAATAAGAATCATTGTAATTTACATAGCATTTTGTAAGCTGCTCTCCAAAAAATATAGAAATTGGATTAGAGAATATAACTATTTACAGTTATGCATCGCTTGACAAAGGGGATATGTTCTGAGAAATGTGTCATTAGGCGATTTTGTCATCATATGAACACCATAGAATGTACTTATGCAAACCTAGTGGTATAACCTACTACACACCTAGGTTATATGGTATAGCATATTGCTCCTAAGCTATAAACCTGTACAGCACCTTACTGTATTAAGTATTGTAGACAATTATAACACAATGGTATGTATGTATCTAAACATATTCAAACATAGAAAAGGTACAATAAAATATCATAATCTTATGGGACCACCTTTATATATGCAGTCCATTTTATTTGTGGTTCATCATTGATGGAAATGTCATTATGTGGCACATTACTGTATTCCTAAGGAGAAACTATGGAAAAACTTGAAATGTAGTAATAAACTGTGTTCCTATTTCAACTTAGCCATTTAAGAGCTGTGTTATTAACCATATGACAACCCATGTGAGGATCTGAATCATACAGTGTAATTCACTATTGCAGAATAGTGATCCACATCTTTTTCTGCTCTGTGGTGGAATTCTGTAATAACAAATATCCTACATAAGTCAGTGCCATGCTAAGCAAGTTATAATTAATCCTGTAAGTGATAAGAGATAGTTAAAGGATTTTATGGTGGGAGGTGCCATGATCAATGAATGCTACTAAAAGAGCCCTCTGGTGCATTTTGCTATTTGGGAGGGGGTCATCTAGAAGTTGGAAGAACACTTAAAAGTCTTGCTTTTGTTAATCTCCAAAATATATAAGAAACTTCTGCAACAAAAATGATTTTTGGAAATCGTTGTACAGTTGGTGTTTGAAACCACGGGGACAGATGAGAACAATTTGGATGTGAATTCCACGGGTGTTGTTTTAGTGAACTTTCTAATGCAATAATCTTTTCTTAATGAAGATGAGACTTCAGAAAGTACAGAGAATTTCTCACAATGTAAGGCTGTTGTTCCTTTAACGTTGAAGTGGTAGATGACCACTGCTGTCAGAGAAAAGAGAGGTAGTTAACATTGCTGCAAGAAGAACATGACCTTTTCCTTAACCATGCCCAATCATTGCAAGTGTTTGTTTATTTCTAGAGAGATTATGGTCAGGATGCTTCTGGAGAGGCTGTTGAAAAGTACTTCCCACTAATATATTCTTGGAATAATAGTGTGGCCTTAGGCTGCCACGTGGAACCACAGGTTGTATGATCTCTAATCCATGGAAAGCTACCGAGAAGTGCCTTTGTATGCTGTATTTACCAACTTTTTAAAAGCATAAACCCTAGCTGTGTACCAGGTTCAACCTTACTAACATTCATAATACCTGTTTTCCTGGGTGATTCATGAAGTCAAATTGTTAAAGCCACATTGCAAAGGAAAAATTAATTATCCAGACTTTCAGCACTAGATTGAGACTAATTTTGGCCAATGCAAATTAAGTATCTGGGAGTTTAGAATGTGGTAGTTAGAAATTTCTTTATTTCCATGATAACTATTTTTAAGTGTTTTTAATAGAAAAAAATAGGTTTACTAGGAGAAACATGCAAAAATAAAGATGATAGATATAATTTAATTATTCAAATGTAAAGAGAATGACTATAGATATGTAGAATTAATATTTCTCCTCCACAGAATAATTGACCAAAGAAGAAGACCAAACCATTTGCACACAAGAAAGAATGAACACTAAGTCAGTATGCTTGGTAATAGCTACAGCAAAATACAATAAAGGCCATAGGAAATGCTCCTTCTTACCTGTTGCATAAGCAAATGGAAATATGCTAATAAAATCCAAGTTTGCAGGGCAGTAGAAAAAAAGGTGCAAGTAAGATTTTGCATTTATAAAATCTACCTAAAGAAAACTGGAAATGAAGGAAATACACGATAGTACTTGATGACCAATAATCTCACTTTGAAGGAATGAATTTCAAATTAAATACTTCTAAAGGAAAGAAAATGTATTTTTTGTGTCCAGATGTTTATAACAAATTATTCATCATATTAAACTGAAAACAAAGTGTAAGGGATAGATAAGCAAATTGTAGCCCTTCTCTTGATAAATATGTGACCTATGTAGATATCTAGAAAATTATATAAAAAGTAGATTTAAATGAGAAAAGAACATAAGTAACAATCACATAGATTACAACTACATACAATTTACATATTTATGTATATATCTATAAAGATTGAAGCAGGTGACATAACCAGTTCTTTGAAAATTAAGGTATAGAGGAAAGTGTTCTTTAAATGAAAGAATAATTTAAAATACTAATACAGAAGAAACAGATTTAAAAATCTTTATTAATAGTTGTAAATTTAAGTTCTTCTCAAATAAAATGGGATGGTTAATCATTTATAAAGATCTGAGGACAAGATAAAACTTCAAAGTAGATGTTCTACTTGACCAAATTCTAAGACACTTGATGTCAAGGGTAAATGTACACTCTTTAAAAACCCAAGAAAATCTATAGCGTGATGGCATGTTTCTTTGGAAGGTCTTAATTAAGCCAATCTATTGTTCCTTCTGCAATCATGTTAGTTAATCATTTTACCCTTGCCTTTTTCTCCATTAGATACTGACATTATTAGATAGCTGTTAAGTTTTTAGTTCTAACATTTATCATACCATCAAATATGACTTCCAAGTACAGGAAAACCTCATTAATTTTGACCTTCCTAAATTGAAATTTGCAATAATTTAGGCAAAATGTGTTTCATTTATCTACATACTGCATCATACTGACTAGTTTTACTAGATCAGTCAAACTCTCCCTGACCCCTGGCAAGATTTCTCAGGATCAACAGAGAGATTCTGAAGCCCATCCTCCCCTAACTAATTCCCTTACCTCCTGCCTCTCCACAGGAACTGCCACAGTCAGAAATTTGCCTTTGTCACCTAAGGCGTTGCTATCAATGAACACAAAATATCCCTCTCAACCAGCGGTCACAGTCTAGACATTGCCAAGAAGTTGTGTTTTGTTTGATTTATATAGTGTTTAATTGTGTGCACATACACATACCCCTGCCCCCACCAGAATTTGAAAGCCTTCAGACTGAGCATATACTTTCCAGTTCACCACAGCCTTCACTAGTCTTAATTCAGCATCTTCATACATTTGAGTTCACCACCTCTTTAACTGTTAAGATACTCTCACAAAACCATTTCGAAACATTCCACACTTTGCATTTTCCCCTTCCTTCCTCCCTCCCTCCCTCCCTTTCTTTCTCCTTTCCTTTCCTTTCTCCTTTCCTTTTCTCTTTCCTCCTTTCCCCTTCTCTGTCCCCTCCCCATTCCCCTCCCCATTCCCTTCCTCTTTCCCCATTCCCTTTCCCTTCCCCCTCCCCTCCCCTCCCCTCCTCTCTTCTCCTCTTCACAGGGTCTCAATTCTGTTCACTGCAGCTCTGACCTCTGGGGCTCAAGTGATCCTTCTGCCTCAGCTTCTCAAGTAGCTAGTACCACAAGCACATGCCACCATGCCCATGCCCAGCTAGTTTATTCTTTTTTTTTGAGATGGAGTCTAGCTCTGTTACCCAGGCTAGAGTGCAGTGGTGCGATCTTGACTCACTGCAACCTCCACTTCCCAGATTCAAGCGATTCTCCTGCCTTAGATTGCCGAGTAGCTGAGATTAAAGGCATGCATCACCATGCCTGGCTAATTTTTTGTATTTATTTTTAGTAGAAATGGGGTTTTACCATGTTGGCCAGACTGGTCTTGAACTCCTGACCTCAAGTGATCCACCCACCTTGACCTCCCAAAGTGTTAGGATTATAGGTGTGAGCCACTGTGCCCAGCCTATTCATTGTTTTTGGAGAAACAAGTTCTCCTTATGTTGTCCAGGTTGGTCTCAAACTCCTGGGCTCAAGGGATCCTCCTTCCTCAGCCTCCGAAAGCGCTGGGATTACAAGTGTGAGTCACTGTGCCTGGCCTGCATTGTTTTCTACAGTGATCTCTGGAATACTATTCTCTTTCTTTCCTTCTCCGTCTTTTCTCATTTATTCGCTCAGGCTGGAGTGCAATGGTGCAATCTCAGCTCACCGCAACCTCTTCTTCCCAGATTTAAGCGATTCTCCTGCCTCAGACTCCTGAGTAGCTGGGATTACAAGTGCCTGCCACCACACCCAGCTAATTTTTGTATATATTTTTTTAAGTAAAGACAAGGTTTCGTCATGTTAGCCAGGGTGGTCTCTAACTCCTGACCTCAACTAATCTGCCTGCCTTGGCCTCCCAAAGTGCTGGGATTACAGGCATGAGCCACTGCCCCTGGCCTGGAATACTATTTATTTTCTACTACTTTGCTTTTGTTTGTTAACATTTCATGGACACAGCCTGGTTCCTTATGGGCAGAAATAGGTCTTAAATAATGTTACGTCTACCGTGCCTAGTAGAATGTCCTTTATCCAGGTGTTTCATGACTGTTAAATAACTGGCTAATGTGTAACTGGGAGTAAATAAAGATCTGAACATCATATAGAAGGATACTAGTCATGTTGGGCTTCAAAGTTCAGCAGTCAAAAGCTATGGATTATGTCATCTGATCTTTTCAATCCCCCCAACAGGAATGGCAGTTATGACAGAAAATAGAGCATCAACGTCTTGTGTCTTCAGAAAAGAGGTAGAAATTGGATAGATGAGTATGCATATGCTTATCCAAATACATTTCAAATTAGTGCTTTCAATTTGATCTTGAGTTTTAAGACCCAAATGTCTAATTACTGGTATGTTATGAGAGGCAGCGTAATTGAGGATGCAGATATCATTACTGCTAAACAATGCTTATGGCTCTATTCCTTCTAGACAGGATTGCACTTCCCTGCTCCCATGAAACTGGGCTTGGCTATGGGACTCGTTCTGATGGATGAGTACAGGTGGAAGTGAGATGTATTGTTTTCAAGCCAAAACATTTAATTGACAGTTCAAGACATGTCATCCCTCTCCTTGCTTACAGCTGCTGTCTTGGTAGCACATGTTGCTGTAAGAGTGACGTAAAATATAACACAGAATGTTTTGTCAACACATGGATAACTATGTCTTGAAGGTAATCTTTTGTTAAGCCACTGTTGTTTGGAGGCTCTTTACTGCAGTGGAACCTTGACTTTCCTGACTAACACACCTATTGGGACCAGGTCCTATTATGTCGGAAGAACCCATATTGACTGATTCAACAGTGTAGTTGTCAAGAGTGTGATCCTAGAGCCAGATTGCCTGAATTCACATCCAAGCGCCATCCTACAGCCAGATTACCTGAGCTCATATCCAAGCGCCCATAGGTACCTGTGTAAATTTCTTAACTTCTTTGTTCTTCAGTGTCCTTATCAATAAAGTGGGATAGTAATAGAACCTACCTTATGGTGTTGATGTGTGAATGGATGAATTAATTCATGAAAGCATTAACAACATGCTTTAGAACAGTGTTCAGTGAGAGATAGCTATTACTAATGTTATCACTACTGGTCACAAAGCATCCCACAATGATAAATAAACTTAGTGTATTAGGTTTCTTAGCACCAACCCTGCTCTTCCTGTCCTGTGTTCTCTATCTTAGTGGCATTGAAACAGACTGGTTAAAATAAAAAATATGGAATCTTCTCATCACCACACATATCATGCCTCATCACCACACATATTCAGCCAGTTGCTGTATCCTGGCGATTTTACTTTGACAATACAAATAAATAAATATAACTTTTATAATCTCTCTAAAATATATTCCCTCTTCGCTTTTCTTATTGTTACTACTGTAATTCATTACCACTTTCCTAGAGTAATAGCCTCCTAATTTGCCTGCCTGTATACAATATTTAGGAGACAGAATGATGATAGCAGAAAGAGCACATATTTTGCCATGCAAACTGACCTTGAACTCTGGCTGTATCTCTTGTTCAGCTATAAGATTCTGAGAAAATTACTTAATCTCTCAGTATTATTTTTCTTCATCAGTACAAGGGGATGCCAGTATTCACTTTATAGGATTGTTGAGAGACTATATGAGATAAAGTAAAGCACTCAGCATGTAGTAGAGAATCAATCATTCTTAATTTTATTCCTTTTTTCTCCATTAAATTTGGCTCAAACTATTGCCGATATTATTTTCCAAAGGATTATGCCAGATCAAATTTCTTTTTTCCCCCAGAGCCCTAGGGTATAAGATAAACATAGATTGCTTAGTATAAAATTCCATAGCCTCTAGGACATGCTCCAATACTCTTCCACATTTGTGCTATCTCTTACTATTACTTGAAAGTCCCTCTGAACTTCTGTTTACGCTTCTCCTTCAGCATGGAATGGTCTAACTCCTCTTCCTATCAAAAGTCTACTTCTAATTCCAGAACTAGTACCAGATCCTTTGAGATGCAAGATTTCCCTAACCCTTCTGTGTATCTGTTAGGTAGTGTGATAAAATTCCTGCACAACCAATCACCCTGAAACTCAGCGGCTTATAACACCAAGTATTTATTCTTGCAGATCTATAGGTTGGCTGAAAATGGTCTGAAATGGTCTGGGCTCAGCTGGGATGACTCAGCTTTGCTCTGCGTGGCCCCTTTTTCCTCCTAGGACAAACAGGCTGCCCTGGACATGCTCTTTTCATGGCAGTGGCAGAGGTGTGAGTGTTCAAGCAGAAAATGCAGGCATTTAGAGACCTGGATGTGGAACTGGCACTTCATCAGTTCTTCTTCATTTGGTTGGTTAAATCAAGTCATATTGCCCAATCAAAACTCAAGGTGTAGGGAGGTGTGTCCCTTCCATTATTCGGGGGGCACTGCAGAGTTGCATGGCAAAGGTCGTGGTTATGTGAAGAAATGAAGAATTGAGGAGAATAAAGCAGTGTTCCACACTTTTGGAATGAATGTTTAAGGGTATTAGAATTCTACTTCTATCTTTATTATAAGTGTTACATAGCTCTGTATTTTATTACCTGCTTCTCTTTTTACATACTGGCTTCTTTTCTTTAGACTATGCTATGGTGTAAATGTTCCGTTTTCCCAAATTTATATGTTGAAATCTTAACACCCAAGAAGATGATATTTTGGCAGGTGATTAGATCATGTGGGCAGAGCCCTTACGAGTGGGGTTAGTGACCTTATAAAAGAGGCTTGAGGGAGACCTCTTCCTCCTTCCACCGTGTAATGACACAGCTACAAGGCATCATGATGAACCAGAAAGTGGGCCGTCACCAGACACTGAATCTTCTGGTCCCCTGATCTTAGACTTCCATTTCTCCCAGTCTGTGAGAAATAAGTTAGTGTTGCTGATAAGCCACCCAGATGATGGTATTTTGTTATAGCAGCCTGAATGGACTAAGGCAGATATAAACTTCTTGAAGTCATGGAAGTATCTTATTTTCATTTTTCTAACAATACTTAGCACTCTGCTTCATGCATAGTCAGTGCTCAGTTGATGTGTTTTTGAATTAGTATTTTAAAATGGGGAGTACACCAACTAACTTAGAGATATATTTTAGCATTTTCTTAAAAGAAATTTTGAAAATGTTTTTGTTCAAAGAAGAAATTCATAAATTACCCTCAAAAGAGGTGAAAGAACTCTTCTCTACAGAGTCACTAAATTATATTTGAATCTTGCTCATAGCAATCAAGGAATGGATAAAAGTTTTGCAAAGAATAAAATTTGGAAAGGTTCATGAAATGTATTAGTAAACATGAATGAAGGGAAGGGGTATTTGTAACATGTGAGAGAAGACACATTTTGAAGTTTTAAAAATGAGATAATAATTTTTACAGGTTAAGAAAATCAGTGCCTTGCCCAAAGGTCATCACCAGAAGAGGATTTATTAATATCCACTGATAAACATTTGTTATACTGGAGGCGATAAAATGGTGATTTTCTAATTCTATAATTTCTTTAGTATTTATTAATTGGAATATTAGTATTTATTAATTGGATATTGTATTTTAATGGAAGACAAAATAAAGTGAAGGAACTATTCATTAAAGGAAACTAAAGAGACAAATAACCAAATATAATATGTGATAAAGGGCATTTATGAAACAACTGTGAACTATGAATATGGACTTAAATAAAATTATGATATGTGTATGTTGAAAGATACAGGGATAGGACTAGGAGGTGTGCATTTGTATGGCACATTAGAGGTTTTTTTTGTTTTTGTTTATGGGGAAAGAGAGGCAAACCCTTATCTTTTACAGTGGGATATCAACTGATAATGAATGGACCAAAAAAAAAAAAAAATAAGAAGTAGCCATGTAAGTGTGCCATTTTGAGTTGTGAGAGTAAATGCCAAAAATGTCAATTAAAAAGGCTGAGAGGGGGCTTTAGGGAGTGAAAAATTGTGGTGGTTAGGGGATAAGGGGACTGCTGTTAAATAATTTGATTATTTAAACTCTTTATTTACATAGTTTTAATAAAACTAAAATAGAAATTAAAAAACATCAATTTAAAAACAAAATTACAAATGAATGTATTTTGTAAGAGGTACGTTGGGACCAGAAAGTGAAGGAACCAGCATGTCAAGAGAGAATTTGAACTAAATCTGTTACTGTGAAGCCTGTTGAGAAGTTCAAGTTGGGTCATGATAATGCAGCTATTATAGAGGCATAGGAAATCCTTCTAGAAATACTTGCTGACCTCATTCTGCAGGTCCTCTTACAAGTCATTCATTCGTTGATTCACGGGGCCACTGCTCTAGGTGTTGGGAATGTAGTGGCGAACAAAATAGGCCAGGCCCCTGCCCTTGTGGTGCTTATAGTACATACCTCCCAGGGTACGTGGCCTAGGTGGATTGTGTGAATTTGGGACATGGGAGGAAAAACCTCTCACAACCTCAGATGGGCACCTCAGAATTCTCCCAAAGCACTAGAGGTGTGTATGTGTGTGTGTGTGTGTGAGCGCACACATGTATGTGTGTGTGCCCCAATGAAATTCACCCTAATTCATACAATTTCATATTTCACATTTATTTTGTGAGACTCCTGTCTCTAGACATGAATGTCACACACCCATGTCACTCCATCTTCTCTCAACAGATTGTCATGGTCTCCCAATGGCCTCTTTTCTCTCAACTCGGGCAGATTGCTAAGCCATTTTGTTCTCATTTCCTTTACCGGGGCTCCACAGAAGTTCTCTTGGCTGTCAATGGGGAAGGGTGCAGGGTGCCAGGAGTGAGGGAGGGGTATATGTCTTTTCTGGAAGGGGACAGAAGTCATTATCAATAAAAGCTACTCTAGAAGATAAAAGGACCCTATGAAGGGGGTAGGAAAATGAAGAGATATTTCCCTGGGGGATGATGATAGGGACTGTTCCAGGAGTAAAGGCCCACATGAAAGGGACGGATATTAAATGGAAAAAGAATATTGGGGCACTGGATACAAGGCTCAGAAAGAAAAGCCTTTAAAAAATCAGAGAAAAGATGAAGTGACAAGGGAAAAGAGAACTAGTGAAAGGAGAGCTATAACGTTTATTTCTATTTAGTTTCCTTGTTTGCATCACTATCCAACTGCCTCTGGCAAGAAGAGGTTTCAAAATGCCTTGAGAAAGAGATTGGGTCTCTCATTCAGATTGCCTTTAGTAAAAGAAATTAGGGTACTTTTTTTTTAAATGAGGAACTCAAGTAATGAAAGTAAAACAAGAAGAATATGTCTTCTCTACGTAACAATAGTGAGGTTTGAGAGTTTTCACCAAGATGTTTCGATGAAAAAAAAAAAAAAGGAGAAGACCTATTCGGATAGAAGAATTAAAATTCTAAAGAATTCTTTTAAAAAAACAGCTAGGTCAGATCCGGTGGTGTTGTATCTTCGCTATGTTGAAAGGGAAAATACAATTAATAAGACAGTGCCAACTGTAGCTGTGCTTAACAGGGGTTATTTCCATTCAGGGTGTGAGTGATGCTAGAAATATCAACGTGCAAATTCTCCCCTTTCTCTAGTACAGAGAACTATCACATTGTATCCTGTATTTCCTCCTTTCTAGGTTCAACATTCTTCTCTCTGAAAGTCTTATTCATTCTTCCCCCCCCTCCTCCCATCCTGCCCCCCTTGTTTAATTTCCAAAAGAAAAGGGTAGATTTAGATAAGTATTGAAGAAATGTTTCCATGAGAACATAATGTAAATGTCTAGAAGTGTATTGTTGCAATGTATACAACAGGCTCAATAAAATGCCCTGGATACTGATTGTTTCATTGTAGGAGGATAGGCAGGTCTTCAGACAGGGGATGAGGGTTAACTCTCCCTTTGCAAAAAAGACTGTCTGAGTTGCATAATTAATATTATTATGATAAGAACAAAATAGAGATTCTTTTAAAAGAGTAATGATGGTAGAGGCAGGATCTTAGTATGCTTGTGCAAGTTATTAAAATTGAATGCTCTGCCTGTGTTTCCTGTACACTCCAGGAATTGCAAGCAAAAGAAGATGGATTGGATTAAGCAGAAGGCATTAATATGTGTGTTGTCAACTGAGCCTTTAATGATTGCTTTTTCAAAAGATAAAAATCATTCGAATATTTTCTCTAGAAACCAGCAAGCCTGTTTTACATTAGGTAGTGAACTGAGGGGCAGACTGACTTTGAAACTAATACAGCTTCGGATTCATGGACTCTGACTTGGGCCCCTTTCTAGGGTCTTGGGAGAGGCCCTAAAATGTGCCCAAATGTTTTAGTGAAATTTGCAAAAGTAGCATATTTTAATTGCAATCGTTTATTATTATTATTATTTATAATGGACTCTCTGTCACCCAGGCTGGAGATCAGTGGCCTGATCTCAGCTTACTGCAACCTCTGCCTCCCGAGTTCAGGCAATTCTCCTGCCTCAGCCTCCCAAGTAGCTGGAATTACAGGCGTGCTCCACCATGCTCGGGTAGTTTTTGTATTTTTAGTAGAGACTGGGTTTCACCATGTTGGCCAGGCTGGTCTTGAACTCCTGACCTCAAGTGATCCACCCACCTCAGCCTCCCAAAGTGCTGGGATTACAGGTGTGAGCCACCACACCAGGTCTTAATTGCAGTCATTTAAAATTGCTCTTTCCACTCCAGCTTTCTCTGTCAGATTTCCCCACACACTGGGTGTCATTGTAGTGGTGGTGACCATTTTTGGGATGAAGCTAAGGGAAAGCTGAATTGGAAGCACGTTCATTTAGGCTTAGTGATATGTCTATACATCTTGCAATCAGTTCTCCGTAGAGTTAAGTTATTGCTCGCTGTTCCAAATGAAGAAAAGGCTTCCAGGTGTGATATAAAAGTCTCACAGTATGTGTGTTCTGCGGGTCATCCCGGTATTCTAGTTCAAGAAAAAGCTGCCTCTTCCTTACCCTGAGGTTTCTGACCATTTTGATATTTTGTAATTTTTTTTTCTCCTTCAGATTTGTCTCTCGGAGTGTTTTAAACATAAATGACAAGTTAGAATTTTCTTTAAGGAATCTAAGTGTAATGTTTACACTAAGGAAGCTTCTCAAGCCTAGTAATGATACCCAAGTGGGGCAAGGAAGTGCTGGGAAGGGAAAGGCTGGTCCTTGGCTAGGGCTCCACCCCTGTGCCTGTGTCCTGGGACCTAGCTGAAGACAGGCATTTTTGTTTTCCTGCCCAAATGTTGCACTTCCCAAGACCACCCTGGTCTGCCTATCCCCATCCTGTGCCCATAAAAACTTTGAGACCCTAGCAGGCAGACGCACAAGTGGCTACACTCAGAGAAGCACATCAGCGGAAGACAGGAGCCGCTGGACATGGAGGGGAGCATGCTGGAGGAAGAGCACATGACAGTCCTGGCATGTCAGCCAGCCACCCACCTGCAAAATGAGGCAGAGTTTGGCTGGGGCAGTCAGAGGAGAGCCCAGGCTGCTGAGCGGTGGACTCCAGAAGAAAACATCTCCCTCCTGGCTCCCCTATCTGCTAAGAGCTACTTCCGCTCAGTAAAACCTTGCACTCATTCTCCTAGCTTACGTGTGATCTGATTCTTCCAGTACACCAAAGCAAGAAAGCTCTGGGTACAGAAAGCCTCTGTCCTTGTGATAACGCAGGAGTCTAACATAGCTGACTAACACAAGCTGCCTACTGATGGCTAAACTGAAAGAGCACCCTGTAACACACGCCCAGTGGGGCTTCAGGTGTAAATTCACCCCTAGACACCGCCGTGGGTTTGCAGCCCCACAGCCTGTCTGTATGTTCCTAGAAGTTTGAGCAGCGGGGCACTGGCACGGAAGAAACCAGCTACACCCTCATTGCACGCCCAGCGAGGGGGACAAGGGAACTTTCCCCATTTCAGTAACATGAGTATGTTGACATTAAATTGTCTACAATTTTTCATAGGCTGGGAACAGAAGCCCAAACTATCTCCATTGTATCTTGTTTTTATAGAGATATAAAAAAGTTTATTCAAAAGGTTGAGAAACTTGAATTGTGCCTCTGTAACTACAGTTTGGAAAGACTTTTTGGGACATTTTAGTAAAACAAGTGAGAAATTGCACGCTGTTGTTTGGGACATATTCAAAGAGTTTCTTCTTTAATTATCTAATTTATTAAAGAACCAAGAGAAAACTCGGATAGAATGTAATGTAATATGAGACAAAAGAGAAAAATATGAGCACTAACGTCAATAGAAATTAACCTGACATCTAGGAGCAAATCGCAACATTTTTTTCCATCATACCTAAGCTAATTCTTTAAGACAAAAACAGAAATTTTAAATAGAAGTAATGAATAGATCCCTGGGATTGTTTGATAATCAAATTAATGAAGAGAAGTGAATCATATGAACATATTGGGAAAATATTTACAATTTTGGCTCATTTAAGAGAAAATATTGTCATTGATGAAGATAGTAAAACTTAAAATTATAAACTGGTTAATGAATGTTATCAATTCAAGGGATAGTTAAGATAAGTCACTGTACAAGAAAACTTGAAATACTTGTAACCTTAGAGCTATGTTAAATTTGATAAATGTGTTTCTAAATTTGACAACAATCCTTGGAAGTATAAACTGCATTACTACCAATAAGAAGGATATTTTTTGTAATTATCTATAATGAAAAACAATTTTCAGCTATTTTGAAGAATAGACTGGATCCCAGATTTTTTTTTGATTCTAATATCTTCGCAGAAAATTGTACTTTAAATCACAATGTGAAGAGGTGCTCAAAGAGTATGTGGTCAAAAAAAATACAAAAACAAATTACAGAAATGTTAGGCAGTTAACCAATAAAGGTTATTATTTAAGTTTTTATTTTTTTGGTGGTGTTTATAAGTACTAAAGAATATTTAGATTGTTGTGATTTGTTTTCTAAGTAGATGTTCAGTTTTGCAGTTAATTTTTTATTCTTAAAGAGGGACTCCAAATTGTATAAACTTCAGGCTCCATCCTTTGGTATCAGTGTTTGATCTGAAAAATGTTGCCAGGTAAACATACTTTTTTTTTTTTACATCTTTTTTTGGCCATGCTAGGCATAGACTTTGGATTTGCTGATTGGGTCATGAAAAAGAGTGTTAGCGTCTCCTAGGAACTTCTTTTTGGGTTGAGCTGGCAGAATAACTCCACAAGTGTCATTAGCAGCCTCAAGCAAGAGCTTCTCCTCAATAAGCAATGCTGTGAAATATGATCCAACATCTTGTCTCATTAGAATATTACTTTCTGTGTTGCTGGACTAGGAGTTAGGAAATATATATTTGTGACACTAAGAAATGGTGTTTCAAATTTCATGAATCTGGGTGGTCCTTGAAATAGTTTTATTGAGAAGCTTATGGTCCATGGAGGCAAAGGCTGTTGGTGAAAAGAACAAGTGAATGACAAGGAGTTAGAAAAAAGGAGACAAGTCTTGGTTCCACTGAATGGTCAATGGGCAATGAATACCATGGGCAAAAGATATTACTTTCCACTTCACGATCTGTGTGGTCCCTAGAATTAGCTGTTTCAGAACCAGAAAAACTGCTTGAGAAAGTGGTTTCAAGTAGCCATAAAAAATATTTATTGAACCCCTACTACATGTCTGGAATTGAGCCAGGTACTGGGTATATGTGAATGACTTAGGTTATGGTCTATCCCCTTACGGAGCTAAACGACTTGTTAGGAAGACAGGAAACTGACATCAGAATACAATTTTAAGTTTAACTTTATGAAATTGCCTTTTTATTATAGGTCAATAATGGTTATTTCATATGATTGGCAATTTCATAAAATTGACTATCAATAGTCTTACGTGGTTGAACATGAATAGCTACAGAGGTAATATTTTTCCGTTTAGTAGGCCAGTACCTGGTTAATGAATGCAAGAAGTTATCCACCCAGTCAGTTTGATAACTGATCAAGAAAACTCTTCCATACATTGCTGAATACAAAAAGTGAGAGTGAAGGGGATGGTGGTGAGGTGTCATCTCTCATTTTAAAATCCTTGCAATTTTTACAGAAATCAATTCAGGTTTGGTTGACTGAAAAATATCCCCCGAGGAGGTGGGACTTGAGCTGGAAACTGAAGAGGACTGTGGACTCAATTAGCTGTAGGAAGTATGAGAGTTCATTCTTCCCTCTACACTTGCAAAAGTGAACAGGGTGGAATGGAATTGCAACAGGGTTCAGGTAGGGAGGAAAAGGACGGAAAATAGAGAAAAAGAGTATAATTTTGGTGAAGGGACTGGGGATAGGAAGCAGAAGGTGGGCCATGAGCCAGAAATAAAAAAAAATAAATAAAAATTTGAAAAGAGGATTCAGGGTCAACCCATGAAGATCCTTCAGTGAGCCTGGATGTTATTCTGAAGGTAATGGACATTCCTGGAAAATTCAGGGAGGAGTGTTTCAGGAAAACTCCACTGGGTTCTTGCTTTCTACATTCTGTACTTCTCCAGGAATTCGTGTTCTAACAACTGCAAACCTGCTCATAGGCAGGTGAATTCAAAACCCTGGAGACAAATTATTAGAGGGGCTTGGGTTGGCAGTTGTGTACCAAGAGGGCACAGCAAGTCTGGGGTGCTTCAACACTTCCTCAAAGGAGTGAAAGATCAGCTCTAACTCTTAGAAAAATAGCAGTACCATGACTTAGAAGGAATAATTTGCATATGAATACACTCTATGTGTGTTTTCACACAATGCTTACGTGTTTGTGTGTGTTAAATATGTTAGATTCAAAGATTAAGCCCTAGAAAAACCAGGAAACAAGAATCACTGTAGTTCAGAAGTATGAGTCGTCTGGATAGGACAGCAAAAACATATCTGATGTCTTCTACAGACTAAAGTTCCAAGCCACTGGGTATATCCACTTCACACAGCCTTCTCTTTGGCCACTTCTCAGGAATGTCGATGAGAAACAATCAATATGAAAATGTTCCACCACAGTAATATTCTAGATATTTGAAAAGACAATGGATGAGAATGAAAATGATGCCTATACAATAACAATATTAAAAGTAGACAATACTACAGGTGGTGATAAGTGCTATTAAAATATAAAACAGTTCAAGAGGAAGAGAAATGAATGGATGTTTGCCTTTTCAAAGAGGGTGGGTTTGTAAATGCCAGGATATCCAGCTTCCTTTAGGGATTATTCACCGGTCTCATCATCTTCTCTTCTCGAGGTATTTAAATAACAAGATCCACTTTAATTAAAAATGTCAAACTCCTCACGCCTTCACTAGCAGTCAGAAAAGCACGCCTATGGTCTGTACCATACGATTTAGCCGCGAACGACACCTGCCTTGCTTTGTTTTCTTTTGTGCTAGGCGTCAGCCTCTTGTGCTCAGAATAGATCTTAAGCTCCTTGAAGGCAAGAAGGAACCCGGCCCCAGACTGCGCCCGGCACGCAGAATGCTCGTAGGAAGCACAGGCTGATTTATGGAAAATGCAGCAAGGGTCTTCAATTTCGAACTACAGCTCCGCCTTGAAGATGCTTTCCGCAGCCCGCACGGCCACCCACGGGGGGCACTGTCTCGCTCCCCTCGCCCCCGAGCCGCTGTCCCTCGGTGCTGTTCCCCGCTGCGGCCGGGAGGAGGCGCCACGGACTCGGGCTAAGCCTCGTCCCCCTTCCGTCCTCCTTCCTACCCCACTTCCCCAGCACACATGACGTGGGAAGCTGCCTCCGCCAGAGTCTTAGCAAGAGGAGTGAGGGGGTGCAGGGGCTTGGGGGTGGGGTGGGGAGGGGGGTGTGGAGAAAGAGGACACGCGTGCTCACACCCGCCCCTGGGAGCAGAAGCAGCATCTTCCCCAGCTTCGTGGGTTTCTCCTCCCACCGGAGCCAGGGTGTGAGAGGTAGGGGGCAGGGGTGTGCCTGTGTGTGTGCGGCACGTTTTTGAGTGTGAGACCCAAATCCAGAGCAGGCAACCTGCGCTCCCTGCGCCTCCCCCCGTCCCCGGTGATTAATACCCATTTTTCTGACGCTCCCCTCCTCCCCTCCTGCTCTGCCTCTCCGGCTGCCGCGCGGTTGACTTGCACAGCCTGCCCCCGCCCGCTTCCCTTCCCCCGGCTCCGCTCCTCACCAACTGGAATCTGGGCTCCTGCCTCTCCACCCCCCACCTCCTTTTGAGAAAGGAAGGTCCCCCCCACCCCCTTTCAAAAACCACTTCCTCCGGCTTCTTCACCTCTAGGAAATCTCGGGGCTTCGCTCTGTCGAGAGTGCTCATCAGGGTGATCCTTGATCACCACCATCCAGAAGTGCTGGCGTCCGAATGCACATCCTTTTGCCTTGCAAAGAAGAGTCGTGAACTTCAAAACCCCCGAGACGGTTCATTAATCCTGCTTTGCAGGAAAGGAAAACCCTCCATCCCCAGCCACCCGCCACCCCTCTCCGGAGACTGCAACCGCGGAGGCGCTCGGAACCGGTACGTAAAGATTCGCTTTGGAGTCTCTCCTTTCAGTGTAGGGGGTTTGAGGGTGTCAGGCAGATAAAGGATCGAAGCCGTGAAACCGTGAACCAACCTGGCAGGAGGCAAAGCTCTGAAATCCAGCAGAACCCCGCACTTGCTAATTTGGACGTGGCTTTTTTTTTTTTTTAAGGTTTTTTGGTGTGTGTGTGGGGGAGGGGGTGCTGTGACTGGGTAGGGCTGTCTCTGGTCTTTCGGGGGGTTTCATCCCCTCACCCAGCAGAGAGGCAAGGCAGCGGCGCCCGGGCCGGACCCACGCGCCGAGCCCATCCGTCCAATCGACACGTTGCAGGTGAAGCCCCGTGCGCTGCACCCCAGCGCGGCGGCAGCGTGAGTGTGCGCGGGGGTGAGTGTGCGCGGGGGTGAGTGAGTGTGAGTGCGCGCGGGGCGCGTGCGCGTCGGGGGCGTGTGTGCGCGCGTGTCAGTGTGCCCCTTCCAAGAAATGCCCAGTGTGCACCCCGTGCACAATCAGAACCCATTCAGCACAAGCCCGGGGTGGGAGGCGGCGCTGCTGCTGGAGGCGATGGGGAGAGCGAGACAGACATGTCAGCAGCAATGCAGATGGGGCTGGGGGCCGCACTCGCTGGCGAGTTAAGTGGGGATTGTGTTTCTGCGTGCGTGTGAGTGTGTGCTGCTGTATGGTGCCGCTTCTCCCTCCCTTCCTCCTTCCTTCCCACTTCCCTCCTTCGCTCGCTCCCTCCCTCTCTCCTCTTCCATTCAGGTTGGCTTTCCCACCTCTCATCCGTGCCTGTCCCAGGAATGGTATAGCCAGACCTTTTCTGAATTATTTATAGACCGGTACCAGCTGTTTTCAATTCCTCTCGTGTGCACTCTGTGGGAAATGCGGGGTTTCCTCCCCCCTTTCCTTAAAACGAATTGATATCTTTTTCGGAATGCATTTTTCTCACCCTCCGGGGGACACGCAAATCAAGCCCTGACCGCCTCTTTTTCCCCCTTAGGAAGGGGACGCTTTGGGAATGACCATGCTCCACCGAGGGACGGAGCCGGCCCCCAGCTTCTCCACACAGAGCCTCCTCCACTAACGCTCCAAAAACCAAAAACCGTAATTGCCAGAAGAAGCGTTAAAAATCTATTCCAGCCACTAACCTCACATGCACACGGAATAATTACTCTGGATTCTGCATTGTGAGCTGCTCTTCATACCCTGAATTACCTTTGAATTAAATCTTTTTTTTTTTGAATTTACATCTCTTCAAGACACAAGATTAAAACAAAATTTACGCTAAATTGGATTTTAAATTATCTTCTGTTCATTTATCCTTCGTCTTTCTTATGTGGATATGCAAGCGAGAAGAAGGGACTGGACATTCCCAACATGCTCACTCCCTTAATCTGTCCGTCTAGAGGTTTGGCTTCTACAAACCAAGGTAGGGCAAATTCTATTTTATTTTTTCCTCACCTGGGGTAGGGATTCCTCCTTTTATCTATCTTTTCTGGTCCCTCAAGTGGATCTTTTTGGAAGAAAAGGTCACAAGATATTAAAATACTGCTGTTTTGGGGGGAAAGGCTTATTACAAAGAAGGAAATCTCCCATGTTTTTTTCTTTTTATTCTCTCGTCAAACAGGTTTTGGGTTTTTGGGGGGCAGTGGGGGTGGGTGTATGTAGGCACAAAAGATGTTGGATGGCATCAGGAGGATATATATATATATATATATATATATAGAGAGAGAGAGAGAGAGAGAGAGAGAGACAGCCAGCCAGGAGACCTGTGTGATTTTTGAGTTAAATAGCATTTTATTCACCCAGAGCTAAAGCTGCGATTTTTATGGGAATCTAGAAATCTTTTTTTTTTTTTCCAGGCTGGCTTTTTCCCCTTGTCACCTTCATGCCTGTCTCCCTGTCTCCTGTCTTTACCTTCCTAGGCATCCTTTCTATGCCCTTTAAAACAGATAAAAATAATGATTGAGATTACTGTGATTGCTGCCCTGAAATCCACTTGCTGTCTAAAGGGTTGACACCGGGCCCAAAGATCCTGTGGGAGGCCTATTGCAGAGGGGCAGGTCTAGGTGGGGATTGGGCTGGTGTAAGAACACCTGGAATTGAAGGATGTTGCAGGTTAAGAGGACTTAAATCTTAAGCTGGGAAAGGAGGAATTCTGTCAATATTCTGCTTTTAATTTGTATTTTTTCCTGTGCTATTATTTTTGAGCTGTAAATTTCTCCTTCTGTCTACACATCTATTTATACCCACACATCCTCCAAGCAAACTGTTACTTCCACACTCTTGCAAAATGGCTATCTTGCAGAGTTCTAAAATGCTGTGCATGTGGAAGGGGTGCAGAATTCGACACGTGAGTCTTTGTGTTAAACAAAGAGATTTGCTGTTTGCATGTGTTAGTCTTGTACCCTCAAAAATGGAATTAATACTTTAATATTTTCCCTTTCATCAATTTTTACAATATGTGAAATGTGATTAGGCAGTATTTTAAGGTACTTGAGAAGAGAAATAGCAGGAGAAATCGAAAAGACTAATGACTCTTCAGCTAGTCCCTCATGCAATCCAAGACAACTCTTGAGAAAATCAGATCATTCATGGGTCGGAGGGCCATGATGGTGAGTGGGCTGCTCCTTTTCTTGCTCCACTGACCATACTTCCCTGAACTCTGAAGGCGTCTAAATGCAGGGATCAGATTGGGATAAAGATCTCCAAAACTATGTAGCAGAATCAATAGCATTATTCTACCTAAAAGTATTACCACCCTGCAACACACACATATTTTTTCCTGGCATTTTAAAACAACAATTCTTTGATAATCCAAAATACCAAAGGGAAGTGGGGAAGAGGTGGAAGATCTTTGTCGCTCAGCGTGGCAGCAGATGATAGTTCTTCATTGTCCAGAAAGAACAGATGTAATCCGAATTCACTAACCCCCTTCCCCAGGTTTCATTCTTTTGAGCTTTTATTGCTGAAATGCTACTCTTCATGGTGTAATCGGAGTGAGAGGGTGGGATCCCACTTTGAACCATGTTCTCACCATGTCTACAAATAGCTGAGGTTATCTGGTGTGCGCTCACCTTAGAGACCCCTGAGCTCATTCCCCATCTGCTTCCACTCCAAGTAGGAGGAGGAACTCTTAATTTGACTTCAAAATAGAAAAGAGGTATGGGTGAGAAAGGCAGCTCCATGTGCAATGCTTTCATACATACGGATGGACAAGGAGAAGAGGGCATTGATGAGTCACAGGGCCCCTTTGGCATCCCCAGTGCCACAACACCAGGGCTCTACACCCAGCAGGTCCTTTGGCATGTTTGTTGGTGATGGGGTTGATAAAGGGGGTTGTTGGACAGGATCTCAGCTACTTCATTTATCTTGAATGCCCAAGGATGAAGACAGGTTCCAGGCTCTCATTAGTTGTCCCTAAGACTAGGTGAGGTTGAAAGAAGAGGGTGTTGAGGAAGAGAGGGAAAAGTGGGTGGGAAAGCTACAAAGGGAAGGGAGAGGTAATCCACCTGGAAAGGGCTTGTTAGGATTCTAGGAGGAATCGCCACAGGTGGTCTGTGCCTTTTCACCATCCAGAGCCATTTTGGAGACCCCGGTAAGGAAGCAGGTGTTCCCCACCCTTGCGGGCAGTATCTGTGCGGCTGTGACTCAGTGGTGTTCTGAGCTATCTCAGGGCCATTGTTCTTGTCCCCCTTTTCCCCCCTCACTGTACAGAGCTGACTGGGTTCTGTTTTGTCTTTTCTCCTTCAGCCACCCGCCTTACAATGTGAGTGACATGGGAAAGAAAGGTGGCTGCTGGTGGGAGGAAGAGCAAATTTAATTTCAATTGAGGAGCCTCCATGATGTGCAATTAAGAAAAATAATACTAATGGGAAATGAAGACTTCCCAGGAAAACACAGTTAAGGATGTTAGGTGGGTGATTTCAAGAAAAGCAAAACAACATGGTTATCTTCTGTGTGTGTGTTTCAGGTGTGGCAGAGCATGGCGGATCTGTGAACACAGTGATATGGCAGTTTAGAGTTAGGTGTTACATGAGGAGAGGAGCACGGAGTGCCACTGAGTTGTGTAATTTTTCCTCTCTCATGGGTTCCATCTCTAGGAAGCTTGTCTGTCTGAAGATCCTTGTTTTGCTAATGTATATATGCAATTTTTGCCAGGGATGGATGCAGGCAGAGAGAATAAGAAGGTAAAATGACAGGAAAGGAGGGGAAAGAGAAAAAAATCCTCTCTTCAGTACTTTGCACACCAAGTGCTTTTCTTTAAGGCCGATTGAGAAGAGCGACTTCCTCTGGAGAAGGGAGGAAGAGCAGGAACCTGCTTTGTGTTCTTGGTTTACCTCCAGAAAGATAGCTTCGGAATCTTGATCATCTTCCTTGACCTTCATGTACACGCACCCAGCCTTGTGTGGGGAGAGGCAGGGGTCACTTGGGAGGCGGACACATGGACTGAAATTGGCTGGTGGAACAAGTGGTGTTTGGGAGAAACAGGAGTGAGCTGATCCAGCCCTTGGCCACAATATTAACTTGTAAAACATTCTTCCAGTTCCTCCATGAAAACAATAAACCCAGGGGGCAGGATTGTTTTTTCTATATTCTTGTTTAAAAATCTGAAAATGAACGTGACATATCTACTACTACTAATAGGTTAAAAAAATTTTGTTAATATTTATGGTCTATAAAAGGAGACAGGTGAAAGGACAAATTGTATGGGAGGAAATCATAGCCCCAGATCAGCGTCTAGAAGCCAGGGAATAGAAGAAAGCCAGGGTTGAACTCACCATTCTAAAGGTGGGAAAACCGTTGTTCCAAAGGATAGCCTTGTGTCTTTAATGGTGAAGACTGGGGCCGACAAAACCGCTTATGTTGTGTATCTTGTTGGAATCAAAAGTGGATGAGCTGGAAAAATTAAGCTGCTTCTTTTCCTCAGTGCCATTCTATCCCTTCCTTAGGAATTCTAGAAATTTCTTTCAGTAAACTACATTTTCAGTTGCTGCTCCGGTGCATATGACTGGATACCAGCATTGTCTCTCACTTTAAATAAATATAGATCAAAAGAGTTACTGGTCTAATGAATTGTTCACATTTATTAAAGTGCATCTCCTCTTTGCAACCACAAGAAGTCGTCTCTGGGGAGAGTAGATTAGTGGTTGAATTGATGTTATCTTCCAGAAGGAGGCCAAAGCTAGAACAGAATGTAGTCAGGATGAAAGAGCAGGCGTAGCTCAGAGAAGGTGGGTTTCTGAGGTTCACCTGTGGCTGTTAATGGTGCCTGTGGCCATTACACAGAATCTATTGTGCCATGAACTTTTGGGGGTATTGTGAACCCATTGAGATGTTTTTATGAACCTTTGGTTGTTTTCTTGATGTTCTCCAACTGCCTTATTTTTGGTCTTTTCACTTCCTAGCACTTTCAGCAGAGGTTGGCAGAGAAGGGACCTCGTGCACGTCTATGTTGTCCTGTTGGTGAATCTCTCCATGGCTGCCCCAGGCTGTGGGATTGCCTTCCTTTCTGGTCTTCACCAGCATGTGCTCATGCTTCTTAGTTTATCCTGATTTTATTTACATGCTTTTTCCCTAAGAAGTTTGTGAGCTCCTCAAGGGCAGAGTGGTGTTTTATTCATCTTGGAATCATTTGTACTTAGCGTAGTGACTAGCACATAATAGATCCTCAGAAAATGTTAAATAAATGAAAGGAGAAAGGAAGTGAGATATTAATTAGTGGAGGATGTTACCTGTGGTTTGTTCTCTTGGGTTTAGGAAGGGTTAAAGTTACGCTGTTAGATGAGATCAAGAATATCAGACCTATGTGACACTTTAGAAAGCATCTACTCTGAACTTCTCATTTACTACAGAAACTGAGATTCAGGAACATTAAGTGATTTTCCTAAGGTTGTATAACTTCTTAGTGCTAGTGCTTTGTACTCCATGCACTAGCGTTTCTTAGGGTGAAATGCAGAGGTTATCTGTGGATTTTAAATGTCTACATCAGTGCTTCTCTAACTTTATCATATATTGAAATCATCTTGAGATTTTGTGAAAAGGCATATTCTAATTCAGTAAACCTGGGCTGGGCCTCCACATTTTGCATTTCTAACAAGCTATCAGTTGACACCAGAGTTGCTGGACATTGCATCACAGGTCGACACCATCCCTGCATTTAATTATAGACCATGGTTAGTGGTCTTGCCATTAGAATATTGGCAGTTCTGCTCGTATTCTACTTTTGGGATTCCAGCACTTCTGCTTTGTTTTTTTTTTTTAAAAATCAGAAAGAAACCTGTATACTTCAGTTCACCCATCTCCTTTCTTCTTTCACTCTTTCACCTGTGCACATCTTTTGCCTGCTGTCTTTTCATTCTGTGCTCTCTTATTCGTGTCCTTCTCATAACTGATTCTTCTCTTTCTTATTTTTCTTTTTCTTTCCTCCTGCTTTTTAGTTTATCTCTTTATTAATGTCTCTTCATCTCTTTTACACTATTCTCTTCTTTTAACTTCATTTATCTTCATGTCTTTTGCTTTGCTCAATTATTCAACAACATTTGTTAAGAACCAGTGTTTGTCAAACATTGTGCTATGAAAAAAAATTACCTGTCTGTACCTTCTAGTAGCCCAGGATCTAGCGGTGTGGACATGTATAAAGAGATAATCGTATATTTATTTAGGTAAGATCCGTAAAGGAGAGAAGCCTGGGAGAGTGAGGGGGACTTCATGGTTCACATTTAAATTATGTCTTGAAGAAAAAAATAAGAGATTTGTAGGAGACGGAAAGACAGGTGATTTTACGAGGACGGAGAGCGTATGAAGAGGAAACTTTGTGTAGAAAGGCAAGCCTCCCATTCTTCCTTGCATCCCTTAACTCAAGGAAAAGAACAACACAGGAGTGTGCTGCTTCTTTGATTAGGAATTTCAGATTACAAATGAGAAGGTTCGAGAATAAAGCCAGAGTCTCCTTAAAAGAAGGAAGAGGCCCTAATTTCTGCTTTAGTGATTCTATAGTTAGTGAAATCCTAGCCTTGTTTATTAGGCTTGCCTCTAGAATGAGCAAATGATACGGTTTTCATCTTAGACCACTGGATTGCAGCTAACTCTGTTGATGGCCATTACAAAGAAAGGGACAGCTGTTAGTTGGTTTGGGTCCAAAGAGAAACCTGGATCCTAGCCCAGGCCAAGCTACTCAGAATAAAGGACCAGCCTAGCCCATGTGTTTCTGGAGTAGGGAGGTAAAAAGTTGCCATGCCCTTCAGACACCAGCTGCTTTCTGTAATGGCAAAGGGGAGTGATGGATGAAAAGGGATCTCATTATTCCTAGGGGATTCACAAAATGCTTTTTGGTAGTCTATTTAGAGTGGCTTGAAATTTTAGAGGTTTTTACTCCTGGAGGTGTCCAGGTATGCAGATGTTGGGGATATGCCTTCAGTCACCTGTTGCTTAAACTATAGCATTGATGCCTAAGGGAAGATGGGCTTGAAATGGATGATTCCCTAAATTTGTTTTGTATCTTTTTCTGCTCCTTATCCTTTTACCCTTTATCTACACTTTCACTATTCTTTGTATGTTGTAGTTTGTATTTGTTTCATTAGCAGAAGAATCCTAAGCTCAGTCTGATGACTATTTAAAGATCCATTACATATAAAGAGAGTATCCTGGATCTGAAGATAGGTGGGTGAGTAAATGCCTACCATTGACTGACTTAAGACCCATGCATTCCAAGCGGACAGAGCATGGGAGGCACAGTGGTAAGGCTGAGCCCTGGGTCCCTGAGAAGGTGGTGGAGGGGAAGCAGGGCCAGCCCTCTGGGAATGGCAGACCTGGAAGGGGAGAGAAGCTATAGACTTTGGCCTTCCTTGGAGCACAGGTTGATGGGGAGCAGAAAGTCTGGAGCAGAGGACCTTCCTAGATTAAGATAATTAAGGTTTCAATGAATTAACCCGCTGAACTGCTCACTCAACTCACCAATGGCAAACTATGCCGTTGACACGCCATCTCTGTGTCTTTCCTCACGGCCTCACTCAGACTGAAAATGTCTTTCTTTAGAAGGAAATGCCAAGCCTAAAGTTTCCATTAAACTTTATATAGACCCACTCAGGACTTCAACCAGATAGAATTTCTTAGGAAATCAGATCTTGTTTCTTTTTTAAGAAGGGAGACTACAAAACATTGGCTGAATAAAAGCACTACATGGTTACGGGAAGGGAGAAGAGAGTCTCAGAAGAAGCCTGAAGCTCAGGTGAGGATGCTCATTCTTTCTCCCATAGCTAATTGTACTCTGTGAAAATGGCCAGACGTTCTTAACCAATCCTCCACCTTCTAGGGGCCATAGTCTGGTCATGCAGATGCCATAGCAGTTTGTACCTTTGGATTCGAGATTGGTGTATTGGATATGTTATCCAAATCCACACACACCCCATGCACCTGTACATACTAGACTTGTGTATGGATGGATATGTTTGTGCAGTGACTTACCTACCAAATATGATAGCCCTCAAAATCTTAAATGCATTAAATGTATGCAACTTAAGTACAATAATGCATGTGGTATGTGTGTGTGGCACAGGATAATAGAGCAATAATGCTGATAGTCACCTTGGAGGTTACCTGTCCTCCTCGACAACCACCATTTAAAAACTGTGAAAATAGTCCTAAGGTTGGCCACGTGGCCTAAAGCCACATAATATGGTCAGCCACATCCACTGAGCCTCACTTCAGTGCTTTCCTCTCCCCTGCCCTGCCCCACCACAAGCCCCCATGGAATGCATGGCCCTAAGTCAGCCCATGATGTGCACTTGCTCATCCACATATCACCAGAGTCTCAAGTTCTCTCTTGATGTGTAATGGGTCTTTAAAAACATTAAGTTTTTCCAAGCTGTCTGGTAGCTACATGATAATAAAAGAGGTGGTGGTCTTAGGAGTCAAAAGCTTTTATTTAATTCTGCTTGTGCTGCTTTATTTTGTGACCATGTACAAACTGTTGACTCTGGACCTCAATTTTCTAATTTCTGTAGCAATGACAATAGTCTGAAGCAGTGATTTTGAACTCCACTTCAATAGCAGAATCATTCGCAGAGCTTAAACAAAAACAAATACAAAAAACTAAACAAGAATAACAACAACAACAAAAAAACCTAATGATGCCCATGCTCCAACCCTACCCCAAAGAGTTAAATTGAAATCTCTCAGGGAGGGATCCAGGCAATGGTCATTTAAGAAACTTCCCCGCAGGACTCTAATGCGCAACTGTATTTGAGAATGACTGGGGAAGATGATTGACAAGGCACCTGTTAGCTCTAAACATTATGTTATACTAGCATTTTAACATGAAGGTAAGACCTTGTCACTGTTAAACTGTTCTGTGATTAGTAGAGGGTCCCTGGGCCCGAAGTTGAATAATAAAAAAAGCTGTTGGGATATGAGAGTACTTAGTCTACAGATTGCACACAAGGGGTAGAACTGGGGGTTGAATTAAGGGACGCTTTCTCACTGCTGACACGGGCCTGGTGCTGAAAGTTAGGAAACTCAGGGAGAATGTTTTCCTGACACCCTTAAAACAGGTGTGGCTGCAAAATAGGGCGAGTGGTTCTTGGTTTTGCAAACATCCTCTGTTCCACTTAGTCTTTATTGAGGGTGCCCCATTTCTTGTTTCGGAGAGAAAACCTCATTCTGGTCCTTTGTAACACTGTAAATGTAGGAAAACTATTAATAAATGGGGCTGGCTAAGCAGACTCTGATTGACTGGTGAGGGGTGTGAATGGTGCAATTATCTGAGTGCTAGTTGGAATTCACTAGCCCCATTGCCCTCCCTCTCAGTGCCTGAAGTAGAATATTAAAGGCACGCAGAGGAGGAAGAGGGTAGGAGGCAACAAGATGTCATTCTTCTCTGACTGTAACTTTAATCACTGATTATTAGGCTGGCTGGGTTAATAGTTTTCTCACATCCTTCCTTTTTGGCTTCCCCTCTTCCCTGTTTTAAAATAAATGTAAACCTAAATGGGCAGAAGCAAGAAAAGAACCAGATTTATGAATCTGTGTCTTTAAAAAGACAAATTATAAAAGAGTAAAAACAATTACTTCTGTTTTAGACAGCTGCCAATAGCCATTGGAGATAAAAGAGAAAGGGTGTGTGGTTTGGACTCTCAGTGGTGTTTGGTGGGCTGTGTGGTGGTGTGAGGCACTAAGTATTTAGGAGAAAACTAAGAAGCATACTGCTTGATCTGAATCTTCAAATATCTACTGACTGGCTGGCCCTACATAGGAAAAACGTCGCAATCATGGAGCTACTGCAGTCTTTACCGTGGAATTTGTTACCATGCAGATCAGTTTCAACTGTGAGCTCTGTGGAGCCACAGTTGCAATCTTCGTGGTTTGTGGTTCTTCCTCTTAACACCTTGTTAGAGGCTCCAGAATTGTTTCTGAGCTTGAGGGGAAATGGAGAATATTTCTGTTTTTCTTTGATTTTGTTTACATCTGTATCCTGATTTTTCCTTCCGCTCACATAGGAAGAAGGACTGCAGAAGATAATGCTACCCTGGCCAAATATAGGTGCTCAGATTCAAAAGATCTTTCCTGAGCAGGAGAATGCTACTCTTTGGATTTTTGAAGAAAGAAAGACTGGATGTGTATGTAGTGCGTGTGTGTGTGTGTGTGTGTGTGTGTGTGTGTGTGTGTTTAGAGCCTGCATGTAGAAGAGAAATCACTTTTGTTTAAAAGTGATCAAATGTGTTAAAGTGATCAAATTAGATTAATTTTTTATTTTCTCATGAGGACAAGATTTATGTCCTTGTCATTTTATGTCCTCAGTGCTTAGCAGAGTGCTCTCTGCACATGGTCAGTGCTCAGAAAATGCTGGTTGTTGGTAAAGATGATGATGGGAATGAATGTACATTGAAGATAAAGCTGACATGTTTATACCTTTTATGTTTCCATTTCCTTGCCATCCAAGCACCTCTTAATGCTTTGGGTGAGATTTACTAGAGTTGAATAGATGAAAGTATCTTTAGTACCAGCTTTAGGCTGATGAAGTGAAAATACACTCATTCCTTAGTGCCTCACTTCTTTGAGCTTCCTTTCACATTGTGTTCCATATGGACATTTCTTCAAAAAGCTCTGTCTTATCACTAATTGTGATGTTGCCCTTCCTTTCAAATTCCATGTAAATGCTGTTCATTCCTTAAGGTTTGTTTCAAAGGCAGGCTCCACCATGAAGTCTTGCTTGATCTCCCTGACTAGAAGTGAACTCTCCCAAGACAGTTGTTCACAAACTCCTTTTCCCTCTGTTTGTAGCGTTCATCTTATGCTGGCTTTGGGAACAGATCTCTAGTTTACCTAGGTAGTCTTATCTAGTATCCTTCAGTCACCTTCAGCATGCTGGACTTTCTGGAATAAATGGGATCGTGGTTACCTTCTCAACCTCTCCTTTTTATTATGTACCTATTTACAAAGTTGCTTTGATTTCAACATGAAATTCAAGTTTGACACTGAAACTCATAAATGATCTTCCAGTAACCATTGCAGGCAATCTAGTTTATTGATAAGTCTGCATTTATGCAACTGAGACAGAAATTAGGAAAAGGAGTGAGAAGGTCCTGGAATTATGTAATCAGAATTTATATCTCACTGAAAGATAAGACGTGGAGTGAAAATGCTAAGAATTACTGCTGTCAGTCTAAATATAAGAGTTATCTATAAGGAATTGCCTTGCTTTTGCTTGAGACAAATTTCTGTGAAAATTATATTCTAGATTATGCCCATTATATTCTAGATTATGTTAATGTACATTATCTCATTTAATCCTCACCACAAGGCTGATATGATTATTTCTGTTTCTCAGATAAACTGAGTGAGGATTAGAGAGCTGAACGTTACACAGCTATAAGAAGCAAGCCAGGATTCCAATTTCCATCTTCTGATTCTAATCCTTGACTCTTTAAATTATATAGAGTTGCCTCCAGTTAAAAAAAAAAGATAAAGGTTTATGTTGCATGTAGTGGAACTCATAAACAGCATGTACTTTGAAACTTCAGTGAAAGTGATTTTCTTCTAGATTCCTTCTCTTGGGGCTTTGCTGTTGGTAAAAGGCAAAGCTGTTTTAAACTAGAAAAATGGATCCCTACAAAATAGCTGATTTCTGGACCTTAATTTAATTCAGTGAGGATGAAGGGTGAGAAACTCATGGTACTGGCCATCAGCATCTTGTTCACTTCATATATGGCTAAGACCTGGGCATCATCTTCTTCGCCTACTCCTACAATTCTGTAAGTATATTTCACCTCTGAAATTGAAGACTCTAGTTTCTCTAAGAGGGAAGGAACTATTCACTTCTCATTGATCATATAATCTTGGACATTTTGAAGATTCTCCATTTTCTTGTATCTATTTCTTTCTCAAACCCATTTGCAAGCTACTCCTTTGAACAGAGACTAATGGTTAAGTCATAAGTACTGCTTTGTGCTTGGATTTTACTATTAACAGCGTTCATCATTATTGCTAAAGAGAAAATTCCAACAAGGATATGAGTGAACTAGTTTTGTTTCAAATATCTATATCAACTCTTAACTCAGAGGGCAGTTTTATAGAAAGTAAATGTAAAATACAAAGGTCAAATTCCCCATTTTTTTTTTTTCTATTTTGAAAGAGGATATCTATTGGTGCCACATGGAATTCTGGTGTCTTAGCTTTACCACGTGCATATTTTAAAAAGGCTCTTCAGTAATTTGAAGCAAGGTGGAATTGAGAGAGGAAACCTTGCTGAACTCGCTTCTTCATCTGTAAAATGAAGTCTTTAGGGGACCAGTTATTGTGTTGATCCTCCTAAAACTTCATTTTGTGGATTGAATAAGGAAATGTAAAAAATCTCCTCAACCATGAGTGTAATATACACATGTGCAATATGAAATAATAATTAATAACTGCATCCTGTTCCAAATAGCCAGTTTTCAATGTATTATTTGGCCTTGAATTCAATACATCCACTCTCAGTGGACAAGAAAATGGAAAATATTTAATGAGCAAGGCAAGCCGTGAGTGGTGAGGCACGCAGCATTCTGAATGCAGAGTGGCACCTAGGCATTGTGACCTGCGGTTTTTAATCTTTGGTTTATGTCTCCTTCCCAGGTTCTCTTTCACAGTATTTTATTGAGAAGACTAGATAAATACTTGTCAGAAAGGAGAGCAAAACTAATCTTTCTAGCTTTATGTGTGAAACTATTTTTTCCAGGCTTATCTTTTATCTTTACATGATCCAAGAAGCGAAAAGATGGAGATGGTGACACAGGGACACAGGCAGGGGCAAGGGATACTGTGAAAGGCTGATTTACACTCCAGGCCTTTGCTCATGCCTCCTGCTCTGACTGCAGTGCCCTCCCCACCTCCCCTCATGCCTGCAAGTTTCAGCTCAGGGATCCTCAGCTCCAGACGGTCCTGTCCCCCACAGGCTGGAATCACTGCCCTCTTCCTGCTCCCATAGCCCACCCTGGGATGTGAAAGGACTGCTGTCATGTCTCTATCCAGCCCACCTCCCGATGTGAATTTCTCAAGGGCAGAAACAGCATCCACCCTCGTGTCCTGGTGTGTGCCTACAGAATACTGGTGCATCGTACATGTTTAATAGATGGCTGCTACTTTGTTGTGAGCACTATAGGGTCTGTGTTTAGTGATTTACATGAATCGACTAATTTGACCCTTTCAAACACCCATAGTGATATGTAAATTTATCTGCATTTCACAGATGAGGATACCAAGACATGAAGATGTTAACAGCTTGCTTTGCTTAAATGGCATGACCAGGATTTGAACCGGACATTTTGGCTCAAGCTCACACTGTTAAACTCTTTGCTTTACTGCTTTGTAGTACATGTTTCTGGTTGGCTTGATGCTCAGAGACTTACAGGAAACATACTGCATGTCTGGTCCTATGTAATAAAGAGATTGGAGAAAGAGAAGAGGGTGCACAGCAGAATTTGAAAGGTACTTTGGACCTGGACTTCTGTGAATGATTTGTGGTCCTCTTTCTTCAGATGTGCTCATTAGCTATGGGACATAGCCAGGATAGTCTTCCAGAAATGCATAGGAGTGTAATTAATGTAATTGTTATTGAGTTATGCAGAGGGTGAAATGGGTTGGATTTTCAGCACTGTAATTCTCAGCTCCTTGCTGTCATCTTTGGGTTTCTCACATTTCTCCCGGCTCCTGTCTTCACCACCTTTCTTTCTGCAGTGTAACATAGTGGCAGGGGTAGAAAACAGTGATTTTGTCTTGAGCAAGAACTCAGGAGTCAGACTGCCAGGGTTTATGTTCTCACCCTTGTCATGTATTGGGCAAATGTCTTTATTTCTCTGTGCTATCAGATTCCTTATCCATCAAATGGAATATTAATAATTCTGGATTTTTAGAGTTGTTGTAAGAATCTGGTGAGTTATTTCACTTTGAACAATATTTGTCACAGAGTAGGCATTGCATAAATATTAATTACTATGACTTCTCCTGTTCCCAACCCACTAGCTATTCAATCAGAGACAGTTTGGGTGTTGCATTGTGATGCTTAATTGTCCCATGCAGACGGCCAGCAGTCATTTCTGAATTAGAAGCTTCCAGATCAAGACTGGCTTCTTTGACTATCTCATCAAATTACACCTAGCAAGAAAAGACGATCTGACCATGAGGTGCCATGTTTCTAGAATATTTAGAGAACATGAATTTTTAGTACAAAAATGCAGAAGATACCAATGGAAACCAATTAATTAAAGATTTAAAGGTTCAAGTGAGCCTAGGACAAAGTCACCATGAACTGATCACACATGAAAAGCTGTAAGGAAAACTAAAACAAGCCAAAATTTGAGAAAGAAAAGGAAGGTTTTCAATGAAGGAAGGCAATAGAGGTAAAGACAAACCAAATTGGATGTAATAACAATAATCACTTACATTTCGAAAGCTTGATAATATGTCAGTGGTTTTCTCATATATGCTGTCTTCCTCATACATTATTCCATCTTCTTAAGAACCCACCAGGAGGAATTCTGGGCATGAACTCTTATCCCTGTTTTAAAGATGAGGAAATTGAGGTACAAAGTACTTCAGTGATATCAAGTGTTCTAATGATTGCCCAAAATTATGCAGCAAGAGGAAGAAAAAGCTAGAATTCAAGCCCAGCTTTTCTGAATCTCATGTCCGGGCCTTTTTCTCCTCTGCACGTGCCTTGGGACAGTTTAGGACAGCAGCTTGCTCTCCTTGATGAGAAAGTCTGGAGGAAGCCTGCTCAGATAAACAAAGGGCTTATTCTAAAAAGAAAGCCACTTCAGTGGGCAGGTAGGCATCTTCAGAAATGGTAAAGGTTGTGAAATATGAGAAGGAAGATTGACATGCAAAAGATTTAAGAGTTTAGGAACAAGGGAATTATTATCATTTTACCTCTCCACTTTCCAAAATTTCCACAATAAAGCATGTTGTTTTTATATTTAGAAAAGATGATTAGGAAATAAAAAATGGAAAACTTTAGTTTTATGAGGAATTAAAGGGAAAGCAGTAAAAGCCGTCTTCATCAAAACGAGAAGTGTATCTTTAATTTCTTAGAAATATAATTGGGAACTGGTTACTAACATGCAATCACACACGTGTGTGTGTGTGTATGTGTGTGTGTGTGTGTGTGTGTGTGTTTTGTATAATCTGGATTCTAGCATGAGTTAGGGAACATGAGGCCAATATAAAATTGGAGAGGATTTTAAAACATTAATTAAGGAGAATATGATAAATAACGTCAGGTCTTCATGACAGATTCTAAAATGTCTTTAACAAAGAAGTGGCCACTGCAGGGCCAGAGGCTGCCACTTGGGAAAGTCACAGAGGACTGGAAAGATCTCTGTGAGCCAGTGTATAACCTTCTTTGAAAAAAGAGATGACGGCTAGAAATTACAAATTCATAAGCACAAATATTAGGTTGCAAAAATATCAAACCTATCAGTTACCTTAAAGAGACCAAGGCTAGGCACCCTCAAAATGACTTTCTAGATAACAAATCCTATTAGATCTGGGGATCTATGAGAATGTCAGGCTTGGCGGGCTGTGGGAAACTGATATATGTAATTAAGGAAAAGTAAGACAAGTTTTAGATCTGGCTTACCCTGAGATTCTACTTTCTAAACAGGGAAAATGGGGTGGGTTAAATAGATGGTGCTCAAAATGGAGTGACGGCAGTGGCTGCCAGCTAGGGCAGTGCCGTAGATGCTATGTGGTTCTCACCTGGGGGAGCTTGAACCCAACCTATATTAACTTTCTCAACAAAGGTGGAGACAGTTAAATACTGTGCCTGCTTCTCAGGTCTGAACAAAGAAGGCTGAGCTCCTGCTGAGGAATGAGGTGTTCTGCGAGTCAGCTTTGCAGCACTGGTGACACAAGCAGCCTGGCTTGCAGCCTGTGAAGTCCATACTGCTCTCCTTGACCCCCAAACCCGCTTCATCTTTGCTGCCTTCCCACTTCTACCCTGACCTTTAATCTACACATTTAGGCAGCAATTCCTAAAATGAATGTTCAGGATCCTCTTCCCTGAAAAATCTACTTCTGTGCCAATGCCTCAGATTCCACACAAAGTATTATTAGGGGACTTAGGATCCCTGAAGCCCATCTATGAATGGCAGGTTAAGAGCCCTTGCTCTGGACCATGCGCACACCCTGGCAAATATTCTTCTAGTTACTTGTCTCCAGAAGGTGAACACTTTGGAGAATAGCTTTTCCAACCAGCTGCATGGATTCATTTATAGGATGTTTATAAAGGTTTGTGGCCAAGGGCAGGACCTCTTTGCTGCGGAATCGAATTTAATGCCTATCCTCCAAGAGCTGACATAAACCAGGAGCTGAGATTTGGGCAAAAATGTCTAGAGAAGAAGGCAGAATTGATGGTGTCTTTAAGGTGGTTGGAATCAAATAATGTAGGAGCTCAGATGTGGGTGAGCCAATATGACCACCCAGGGACAGGGGAGGCAAGTACTTCGGAAGGAATGAATGTGATTCAGATATACTGGAATAAAGGAATACTGGCTTTCTTTATTTTCTCTACTATGTTAGCCATCTCCCAGTCCACCCTAATGGACTCTGACTCTTGACTAAGGCCCTGAGAACAAATTCTAGCCACAGCCAGAGATTAAGTCTCCATTGGGACCCCAGGATGAAGATTTCTTAAAATTTCTCGTAAGGTTCTCCTCCCCTCTCAGGAAAGTTGATATTCAGTGGATTCTCTCTTCACCCTTCCCACCATGAGAGATTTGTCTCTTTTTTCTCCTGGGTGCCAAGCAGTGCCTCATGAGGACAGCTCAGTCCTGGCACCCTCAGGATCCTGGGCTGGTACTGCTGTGGCTTTTACACCAAAGCAAGCCTAGATCTTGAATAGTCAATGTCCAGAAGTAAAGATGGGAGTTCCAATACCACTCTTCAGAGAGACAGCCTGTGGGAGTCAAGAGCTGGGTCTTTGATGTCAAGGGGACTTGTGTTCAGAATCCTGGAATTGCCACCGAGTGACCTCGGGTAAGGCATTTCAACTTTTGACTGCCAGCTTTCCCTCTTCTGTAAAATGCAGGTTATGTGAAGGTTAGATGAGGTGAAGTATGTAAAGCGCCTGGAACTGAGCTCCCTGCCTCTCTTGTCCATATCCTGTGAGTAACGCTGCTGATTTCTCAGTAGGGTAGGAAAAAGCAAAAGGGATGGTCCTTGCTGGCCTTCTCTATCTTCTTTTCTTTTTCTTATACAAATGCCTATCCCGGCCTGTGCCTCAACAATCCTCCACTCTAGCTGTCATGCCGAGGAGAATTGCAGAAGTTGGCTGTGCTCATTTCTGCTGATGAGGGCGATGGAGTAAAGCGTATGAAACCCAGTGCCTAGGACGGCCTCAGGAAATTGGGAGTGTTACAGAATAAACCCAGAAATTAGGTGTGCCCAAGGGGGTGATCCAGAGAGACCTGTGGGCTGGGAGCTTTGGGTTACTAGAGAAAATGGCAGGAGCAAGGAAAGGGAAATTCTAAAAAAGAAAGGGTGACGCTGATGAAAAAGAGGAAAGTGCCATATCCAGGACCAGAACTTCCATCAGCTTCTCTGGTTTTTCTCCACCTTGTGCGTTAAGGAGGAAAAAACTAGGGAGGGAGAGAAAAAAGGAAGAGGAAGGATGAGAAAAAAAGGGTAGGAGGGAGAGGTGGCAGATGAGCGGGCTGAAAGGAGATCTGCCTTCTCTGACAGCGAAGGGGAGACGGTGCAGACAGAGGGTCTGTCTAACTGCATTCCCCAGGGAGGGACAGTGCCCATCGCCCTTCTTCTTTCCTCACCTCGTGGAGGCGTCAACAGTTTTGGCACTCTATTGGGGGAGGGTCAGAAAGCGACAGCTGCTCTGCCCCCCTGGGAAGTTCTGTCTGGACTCCAGGGAGTTTTTGTGACCTCTTCATGGAGGTCAGCCAGCCCGCCTGCCTGCCAGCCTCCAAGGCTTGCTTGGGTGTTACGGTCACTATGATAATCCAGTCCTCCGCCGGGCAGATATTTGCCTGGTGTACATCTCTTTGTCTCACTCCTGCCTGTAAATGGTGGCAAACAGACATTTTGGGAAGGAATTAAGCACTATGAGTTCACAGAATGTCAGGTATTCAAGTGGCAAATATAAATCAATTTTGAATTGTTCCTGGTTTTAGGTCATTTGTAGTATGGTGCCTACTTGTAGCATAGGCAATTCAGGGTTAATTTTATACAAAACGAATGCAGTTTGCTAAAATCTGAATTGAATAACTGCAGGCTGGTGGAAATATTGGTCTTTGTGAAGCCCTTCTGTTTCCATGGGAGAAGGGATGGTATATATTGAAGGCATTGGGTCTTGATCTCCCTTTGGTATCAGAATCAGGAGTGGACATGAGGTAGGTGTGGAGACAAGAAGAGCCTGATCCTGCTTCTGCTCCCGCCTGGTTCCTCAGTGCAGTTGGGTTCAAGCCCAGATGCAGCTGGAGGAAGAAGCTGCTGCCAAGCAAAGCCGTGCTCCCTGCCGCTCACTGTGTGCAAGAGCCAGCACCGTGCACGTGTGTGTGTGTGTGTGTGTGTGAGACAGAGAGAGAGAGAGAGAGAAAGAGAGAGAGAATCTGAGAATGTGAATGAAAAACCATTTCTTCACAGGTATAAGAACTTTAGGGTATTTTATCAGGGCATCGATTCTGATTTCTGTCTTAGGGACCAGCATATCTGAAATACTGCCCAGGTAGTTCTAACGTACAGCCAAGTTGGAGACTTGCTCTTCCAGACCCTCCCACCGCCTTCCTCACACCCGCTCCTTTGTCTCATGCATGCCTGAGCCATGCTGCCTGCAACCTCCCCTCTAAGGGAGGAAGACAGCCTCTGACTTTTTGGAACTCCCAGCCATTCTTGTCTGCCATTCCAGTGGACCTACGTTTCTAGAAGATGTGGTGGGTTGGTTAAATAAATGCCCTTAGCACTCTAATTTTATGCACACAGCTCCTCATGCTGTGGAAATAACTGCTCTTAGATTTTTCATTGTAAGTGGATTGCCCAGATTGCCCAGAGGGAAAGAACTTTGTCTAATTTTAATAAAACAAGTGTTTGTTTAGTTATTCAGTTAACATGGTCAACATTTTCACACTTTGTTTTATGTTCTCCTATATATTTCAAAATATACACTAAATTAACTTTTTCAGTATGTAGGATTCATGAATTCTTGCACATTTCCATTGCATATCAACCACTTACCGGCAAAACTGCGCCCTCCAATTCTTCCACATTGGATCTTTGTCCAGGTGTCCAGCAGCATTTCTTCCCTATGGTGTCTCTCTCACCTCCTCTCACAAGAGCCGGATCCTCCCTCCTCGTGACTTCAGGCTTTGCCTCCTCCACTTCACTTACATCGCTGACCTTAGCTCTCAGTGTGGAAGTCTCTAATGCTTCCTTCTCCTGGGCTTACAATTCCTTGTTGCTTCCTTCCCTTCCCTTCCTTGCCACTGTTTCCTCAAACTGGAATTCAGCTTCTCCAATACAGACCCACCCACTTGCAGGCATATCTGCTTTTAGTGTTTTGTCACTCACACTACTAAGGGCCGATAAAAAAAAAAGTCCTCAGAATTCTTTCTTCCAGAGCAGTGATGACAAGACCAGCCGTTGCTCACAGGCACCTACCCCGCTCTTAAAACTGGCTTTCTGAGCACTCTCTCCTCCTTAGTCCTGGCCTCAGTTGATGGTGTCATCACACTTCGCTGAGAAATCATCACTCTTGATGTAAATGTCCATAATTATTCTCTTGCCAGTATAAACACTCATGTCTATCTTTTGTTTGCTGGACGTTTCAGAGGGGACGTTGTTTTGTCCTTTACAGCGACAACTGCCTTTGTTCTGACCCGATATGTCTCTTCATTACGGACTTTGCTGTCATACAATGCTTTCTGTCTTTCCTGACGTCAGGAAGTTCTGTCTTCTCTGTTCTTCACTGCTGCTTTCAGTGTGGTCACCCTAAAACCTTTATTGATCCGAAACAAAATTCATTGTCTTCCCCCAGCCCCTCTCTCCGGGCTCCCTGTTTCTTAGGTAGTATGAGCCTGCTTTCTTTCAGTGCCTCGCCTTGATGCTTTGGGGTCTCCTGCAGCCCCCAGCACCCTCTCCCCAGCCCCTGGTGGATGCTATAGAATCTGTCTTCAAAGTGCTTTTGCATATGAATCCTCTTTCCACAGAAAGCCAGTAGAGCCATTTGGTTAAAAAACAAAAAAACAAAAAAACATGGGCCTTGGAGCCAAACTGCGTGAAGCTGCCACTTTTTAGTGGTGGAAACTTTGAAAAATTACATCACTTCTGAGTCTTAGTTTCCTTATTTGGGAATAATGGAGAATAATAGTAATACAGTGCTTTAAAATACTGTTTTGAGAATTAAATACATTAATACCTATAAAGGACTTAGAACAGTGCCTGGTATATTATGAATGTCTAACAAATATTCATATTACCTCTAACACATGGCTCTCTACTGGGGGCTGTTTTTCCTCTCAAAGGACATTTGGGAATGTCTAGAGACAGTTTTCATTGTTATGACTGGGGTGCAGAGGTAGAGGCCAAGAATGCTGCCCAACATTTTAGGATGCACAGGACAGCCCCTGAAAACGAAGAATGAGGCATCACAAAATGTCAGCAGTGCTGAGGCGGAAAAGCTCTGCCCCACTTACGCCACCATTTTCTCAAGGCTCAATCAAGTGCCCATTCTGTTTTTTCCCAGTCCTCCGCTCCTTTGACGGCTCATTTTCTCACATGGTTTCAGTTACAGACTGGTTTTGATCATTCTGCAATCTACAGTTCCAGCATCCTGAATAATAATATCTCCAGTGGTTGAAAGAAACATCTCTCCTGGCACCTTCTCCCAATATTGCAATATTGGAAAATGTCGAAGACCAAAATAAGAACGACACCCCGTGTTCCTCTCCCTTCTCCCTTCATTCAGTGGGTATGTCTTCCCCAACATTTCTATGGTTGCCAGTGGCACACTGTCCTGGCACCAGTTTCCACTGGCCCCCTCTTCAAAAGCCCCACTTCCAGTCCACGCCAATGTTGGCCACTTCTCCCTCCGCATGGTTCCCTCGGATCCTCATTTTCCATTTCCATGGCTACTGCTTAGTGCAGGACTCTAGCTGGCGTCCCCCGCCTGGACCTCGCCCCCTCTCCTCCACCCTCCACACAGCTGCTGGAATGGTCTTCATTAAACACTGTTTTCCTCTACTCACGAATCCACGGTGGCTCTCCATGACTGCTTATTAGCAAAAGGAAATTTCCCAGGAAGCCCTCTGTGGCCTGACCCCGCTCTCCCTGCAGACCCCACCCCAGCGCCTGCCTGCCTTTGTGTTGCTCCCGCCCTGTCTCTGGGCGTTCACCTATCTGAACTCCTCCCTGTCTGTCTCTACACCTTAGAGTGCTGTAATTCCCCTTCCTGGAAAGCTTCCTTCTCTCCTTTTGCCAAACCGTGTCTGTCACCTCTTTTAAAATCTGGCTGAATTTTGAACTCCCCTAAGAAACTTTTGTGAATAACCCTCCAGATTCTCCATGTCCGATTACTCAGTCTCTCACTTTGATCAGAAATATTTATTAGACTTGACCTACATTAATTTACACTGGCTGATTTGTATGAAGAATCCCTTAGTATTTTTAGAGAACGTCCAAATGTGTATGTTTCTTTCTCCCTCCCTCTTTTTTTAAGCTAATTCCCATGGTCCAAATAAAGTACTCTGGGGATAGAGCAGGACTTCAATAAATGATGTCTCTGTAACGTCTTTTTTCCCCTTCTCAAAGCCAAGGAGGGACTTCAAGGGCGTATTTCATGGGTGACTTTAACCTTCTTGTCTTTTTGTGATTGTGTTGGTAGTGGGTAGGAGGAAGAGGGTGAGGAATAGGAGAAGGAGAAACAGGAGGAGGAGAACACGGAGGAGGAAGAGTGGAGGGAGGCGAGGAGGAGTCAAATCTGGGCTTGCCAAACACAGGCAACAAAATGACTCCACCAGAGGTTGCCCGCAGGAGGAATGTGGTATGAGAAAAATGCACCAGCACCATGGCCTGGGCATCTGCTAATGAGAACTTCCCCAGGGATAAAGGAGAGAGAAACATACTGTGTACTGACCTATGGGAGTAACACCCAGCTTTTGTTTAGCATTTGGCATTAAGCAGGACACTTTTAAGTATATTTTAAATCTATGACCTCATTTGGCAAATAAGATAGATGATGCTGTTCCATTACGCAGCTGAGGAAGTGAAGGCCAGGACCATTCATGTGACTTGCCCCCGGGCCTCAGAACTGTGCTGGCGTTTGGACTCAGCTCTTGTGAATTCCAGGGTCCCATGCTCCCCATGGAACCCTGTTGCCTCATCTTACTCTGTAAGGCAAGGCTTTAGGGATCACCTGTCCACTTCAGTGCCTTTATTTTTACAGATTGTGTTGCCATTATTAGTCCATTACTAGTAAAACTGGCCTAGAATTAATCCTAATTAGTGCTCTTTTCACTTTATCACAAACACTACGTTTTAGTCCTAATCCAAGGTGCAAATAGACATTGAGACCAGCACTGTGCAATAAAATGTTCTATTGTGATGGAAATGTTCTCTAACTTTGCTGTCCCACGTGATAGCCACTGGCCACCTGTGACTAGAGAGACCAGAGGATTTAAATTAATTTAAGTGCCAATAGTCACGTGTGGCCAGTGGTTTCCTTCTTGGACATGGCAGCTCCAGATTCGTTATGTTCTTATATTTGTCAGAGTCAGTAATTTGCCTCATCTGGGTTTTCACATCTCCCTTCCCTTTTCACCCTCTGGGAGGTTGCAGTACACCACGAAGATTCAGAATGTGGGAGCTCACCCAAGACGGGCCCCCGCAGAGCCTGCATCGTCATCAAGGGAGGCAAGAGAGATGAGAGAGCCGACTGCTGTGCTGGGGAGTCGGCACTGGGTGGGAGGCATTCGTGGAGGAGAAATCGTCAGCTCCAGGGTGGGTCTCTTCCCTCCTCGCAGCCTTATAGGAGCTCAGCACTCATTCCTGTGGGGTTCTCGCCTCTTCCCACAGGAGACAGGCCATGGGAGGAAGCCGAACTGCTTCTCAGAGGTTGGTGTGGAGGGGGCTCTGATGTGTTCCAGCATTAGCCTTCTCCTATAGCCCGGTGGAAGGTGATCAGTGAGATGAAGATGAGTTCATTGAGTTCAATGGGTGCTTCTGTCTTTAATTTCCACTGAGAGGTACCTCAGTAGTGCTTTACGGTTGAAGCCTCTCTTTGCAGTCCTCTCTGTCTCTCTGTCTTGTGCTTGTGTGTGTCTGCGTCTGTGTACCCACACACATATATATGGTATGCACACCAAATGCCCTAAGTACCTTTCTTCCCATGTTCTGCATTACATCAAAAATACTGGTTACTATATTTACTGAGGCTGACCTCCCAGGAGAGGCTCCCAAAGGCAAACTTGTTGCAGCTGAGCCGAGTCCAGTGGAAGCATCAGAAAATGACAGATCCCCAAGAGAATAGCTAATGGAAGCAATAGGTTGATGGTATGGCACGGGGTGGCCTGACCCTGTCTTTGCTGGTTTCTTTCTCTTTTCTTGTTCACTATTCTGCTCCACTTGAATTTTAATCTGATTCATTTTTTATGCCTATAAGAAAATAACCTGAACTCTCTTTAACCTGTGGGACATAAGGCATTGGAGTTCTCACCCTAGGTAAATTGAGTCTGTTTATACACGGAAATTAAGGGTAGAGGAAGAAAAAGAACTTCCCTTAGAAATTCAGAGTCTTTAATTAAAGGCTAGAGGGAGGATCTGAACTCTGATTCTCTGCATCTCGAGAAATTGTGGAAGAAGTTGACCTTGGAGTTAACTATTTAAGGGACATAGATGCTATTCATCCACGTAAAAACGTTCCCTTGTGCGCTTCATTGCTGTGTGTGTTAACACGGAAATGGAAGTTTGGTTCTGTGGCTCATGGGCTTACTGGTGAGTCCCCAGAAGACCCTCCAGGTGTCCTCGTGATGATGCAGCTCGTTGCTGGGCAGACAGATGTGAGCCTACACAGGGCACCCAGAGTCCATACGGAACAAACAGTTGGAGGAAGCGACTTGGAGGAAAAGGCGCTTGTTTTCACACAGAGGCTTTTAGAACAGAATGAGGGTAGGAGCATTCAGGGCAGCTGTGACAGAGAGAAAGAGTTACTGCCCTTGATAAGAGATTTTTGCAAAATTTTCTCTGAGGAATATAGATTTTAAGAACGTAACTCAAATTGCCACAAGTTGTCATTTAAATCAGAGATCTAACCACATCTGCCTCCTCGGAAGCCTTTAATGGCTCATCATTGCGTGCAGAATGAAATCCTTGTTTTCCTCTGCAGCATGCCATGCCTGGGCGTCCATGGTTCGTCTCTCACAGCCTTTGTCGCCTCCTGCCCACTGCATTGCTTCCTCCTCTTTCTGCTCCAGCTCATTCGTGCACTTAGTGCATGCCCTTGACATACTTCCTTGGCTTTGCTCAGGCCGTTCCTGCCTTCGGTCAGACACATCCCCTGCTCCATCCCAGCACTGTCAAAATTCTGCAAGTAAGTTCTTCAAGGTTTCACTGCAACCTCACCTCCTCTAAGAAGCCTTCCCATATCCTTCAAACAGGGGATGCATTTTTCTCTCCTGCATTATTGTGTTATTTTGTTTTTTGAGACAGAGTCTCACCCTGTCACCCAGGCTGGAGTGCAGTGGCACGATCTTGGCTCACTGCAACCTTAGCCTCCTGGGTTCAAGCGATTCTCCTGCCTCAGCATCCCGAGTAGCTGGGATTACAGGCACGTATCACCACGCCCGGCTAATTTTTGCATTTTTAGTAGAGACAGGGTTTTACTATGTTGGTCAGGTTGGTCTCGAACTCCTGACCTTGTGATCTGCCTGCTTTGGCCTTCCAAAGTGCTGGAGATTACAGGTGTGAGCCACCACGCCTGGCCTTCTCTTGCATTCTTATGTATCACTCTGTATTCTCAATGGCCCTTGTCACCCTTGTCTTATTTGCAAATTATTAATATATGTGTCTGGCTCCACCATGCAACTGGGGTCCCCAAGAGAGCCAGGCTGCATCTTCTTGATCTGCACACTGCATGGACTCTAGAAAAGTGCATTGTGTACAGCAGGCACATTAAATGGAATGGTTCTTTGCTTCTTAACCGAAACCACTGGCTGCTTACCTTTATCTCTTCATTTGCCTTTTATACTTGTTTTGTAGTTTCAAAGTATCATATGCCATGTACAGGCCCAAAGGTGGAATTGAGTTAAGTGAAGAAGCTGGCTCCAGTGTACATGATGAATTCTGCTCATTTCATCTCAAAATTATTTGGATGCGTAACTAATTTTAGCTGAGTAGAATAAGGACATTTTGCTTCCGTTAGAACCGGTTCAGCTGTTTCTTGCTCCTTGAAATCATCGAGGTAAAGTTTTGAACTGGAATGCCTCACAGGTTCTATTCTGTTGAAATACATCCACCATAATGATTTAGGCAAGATTCTATGTCTGCTGCAGATGTGCAGTGAGTCTTCTGTCCTTTCTGTTCACCTTTCAGCAACTTTGACATTACTTCGATGTTTTGGTTTTGAATTTGCATTTTCCCAACTTGTGTTTCTGAATAATACTTATGGTGTTTCTGAATAGTACTTAGGTTTATTTACAGGTCAGATTCTGCTACAAGAAATAGTATGAAAATCTCTCGGCTAGCAAAGAATGCTAAGTCTAAATAAATGTGTAACCCATTTGTCTCAAATAATATCCAGTCAAATAGAATATTTGGCCTTAAAATATATGGTCACATTTGTTTGTAGTTTGTTATAATATTTTATTTACTTCAAATATCTTAAATGATGTTTTGTTAAATCTATGATCAATTTTGTTAAATATTCTTCTCGTGGAATAGAAAAGAGACAAGGTATGGATACATTGGGTGAAGGCTCATTTATAGACCTAAAAAAGGGCACCCACACGACTTTGTCTCTCTAGCAGCTCTACAATGAAAGCATTTCTCTCAAGTGGAAGCTATGCCCTGTGATGCTGTAATTGGAGGGCTCAGTTGCACAATTTTTCTTCCCTTTTGTGATAAATTATACTCTTTTTTTTTTTATGTCATAAGATTTTTTTTGTCCCCTGAAAGAAGAGAAATGGAGTCTCACTCTGTCACCCAGGCCGGAGTGCAGTGGCGAGATCTCGGCTCACTGCAACCTCCACCTCCCAGGTTCAAGTGATTCTCCTGCCTCAGCCTCCAGAGTAGCTGGGATTACAGATGCGCACCACCATACCAGGCTAATTGTTTGTATTTTTGGTAGTGATGGGGTTTCACCGTGTTGGCCAGGTTGGTCTTGAACTCCTGACCTCAAGTGATCCACTTGCCTCGGCCTCCCAAAGTGCCAGGATTACAGGGATAAGCCACTGTGCCTGGCCAGTTGTTCTTTTTTTTCATACGAATGTCACCCAGTGGTTCCCCTGAACTTGGATGGGACTCAGTCTGCAGATGGGCAGATTGACTTGTGTCTGATGACCAATGCTGTCTTGCTGTTATCTAGAGCTGAGGAGGCAGAAGTGCTCTGAGCTCTCACACCAACTCAATGTGCTGGCCCCATCCTTCCCGTCTCAACCTCAAGTAAAACATCAGGGGCCAATCATTGCCGTGGAGATGGCTCTAGTATCTCTAACCTGGCCAGCACCCTTTGTTGAATCATGTAGCAAATTACATTTGTTTGTTTGTGCTGAGATATTTTTTAGTGCTGAAGTAAGACATTCAGAATCAATGGCATTGTGGGTTAGGCCCAGACCAAGTGGGCAGATTATATCTGAAAGATAGAATCTCAGAATGTTAGCACCAAAGGGGACAACTCATTGTGTGGCTGAGGACACTAGGGCCAATGGGCTAAGCAAATACCAAAGTACATAGCTACGCCTGGTCCAGGGCCAGAATTCAGGCAGCCTGACTCCCATCCCAAGGCTTTTGAAACCATGTCAATGGTCTACATGCTTTTCAAATCCCACATTTTGATGAGTAAAACATTTGGGGGTATTTATCCCTAGTCTGTGTATATTTTATACAGTCAAGAAAATAGCCCATACTAGGTAGTTCAAAAGAGGGAATTTAATGCTGGGAATCAGGAACAAAGGGATAGGAAGAGCTGAAAGCTAAATGGGGCATGGCCAACCCCATATGTAACCCCAGATCAGCAAAGCAGGAAGCCAGCGTGAACCTTTGGGTCACAGGGAACAAGGTAGAAGTTGTCCACTGGGAACGGAGCAAGTGGTAGCTACCTGGCAGAGAATGTAAGTCAGGGAGGAGATGCAGCTCCTGGGAAGATGCTGACCAAAGCAGAGAGAGAGAGGGGGAGATATATTCTAGCTTCTCCTCTCTCCAGCACCCCCTCAATCTCTTGGCAGTATCTCCATTGGTGAAACCTAGCCAGAATCTATTTGGCAGGGGAGGCTGGGAAATGTGGTCTGCAAGGCTTTTGCTCTCTGAAATACAGAGCAGTAAAGAGAAGGGATGGGGGACAGATCTCAAAGCAAATAGGCAAACTGGGGTATTTATTTTCCGAAGGTGACTACAACAATCTCTCCCATCCCACATTCTCTTCTGTGATGTGACCTGGTCATCACTGTGCATCATGGTGTGGAGAGTCTAGTGCCCTTCCCTTGTATCTGGGCAGCTTCATAATTGCGTTGACCAATTGATTATGAAGAGCATGGCTCTAGGTGACTTCTGAGGCCAGGTCAGAAAAGGCCATGCAGCCTCTACCTGGTTTCCTTGGTTTGTTTGTCCTTTGGACATCCCAGCTGCCATGTTGTGAGAAGCCACACAGACAGGTCATGTATACGTGCTCTGGTCAGTGGTCCTGCTGAGCCCAGGTGTCAACCGTGTAAGTTGAGAAGTTTCAGATGATTCTAGCATGCATCATCCCTGGAGTCACTTCCCAGATGCTTGGGGTCTTCTCAACTGAGGCGCCAAAAGTCATGGAAATGACTCAAACAATCCCAGCTGTGCCCTATCCAAGCTTCTAACCCTCAGAATTTGTGAGCATAATAAACTGGTTGTAATTTTATGCCATCAAGTTTTGGGGTGGTTTGTTATGCAGCCCTACAGAACTGGAATGCCAGTGACCAGAGTGTTTATTTAGTACATAATTATATGTGTATACTGTCTAATATGTTGGGTTCATTATAAAGCACACACACACACACACACACACACAAAACAAATTAAAAATGGGTGAGATAAAAATAAATGTAAATAGAAGTTCTAATATTTTCTTCCCATACCCAGCTCCTGGGGGATTGGAGACCACATGCCATTATATACCTTAAATACATGGCCAGAAGAAGATAGACTTTGATATTCAGGATCTTATAAATAGTTTTCAACAATCTATGAAAAAGAGAGATGCGGGATAGTGATAGGGGAAGGACAGATGGGGAAGTTCTCAGGGGAGAAATACGGGACGGAGAGAGGCAGTAAACATAGGAGAAGGAGAGGTTCCATGGGATGGAGCACAGGACTCCTAAACGGAGTGGAGATTTTCCTGAAGCAGTGTTAGGCTTCTGGAGTATTTTAGTTTCATTTCTGTGACGCCATTCAGGAGGACCATCACTAACTACATCTGAATTTGTGGATTCCTGTGGACACTGTATAAAGGTGAGAGGATAGGATGAGTTACACTTTCATTAACACAACGGGAACTGTCATTGAGAGCTGATTCTAGAATTGAGTGCTTCAGAGATCTGAATATTTTTAGAAAAAGAATTGGGTTGAGTCTTTTTTGTAATAGCTCTCACTTCCTTTACGGAAGCTCTAACATGTTCCATGTGGGCACCTGAAATGCACATAGAGACACATCCTTAAGGTCCTTATATACATTTTTATCTTTATATCATCATAGACATGTAGACTTCTTTCTTCACACCTCCAACCAAGAAAAATACCCAACAAAAATCTTTAGTGATTCTCTTTCTTACTGCTATATATACACAGATCCACTTTTGATATATCAAGTGTATTTATGTATAAGACCTGTACAGATAAATGTAGCTAATCTATTGCAAGCAATTAATAAGGATGGCTTTCTTCCCCTACTTCTCTTTCCTGACTTATTCCCAATAAAGTCTATTTATTACCTTCTTCCTGTGAATTCCCTTACAGAAGCCACACAGGTTAGCCAGCTGTATAGTACGGTGGCCATTTGCTATTAGGGCTGTGGTTTCACAGATAAATTAGATCCTGTCTCCACTCTTGAGAAGCTCACAGTCTAGAGAGACAGATGGACAGATAAATTGGTAATCATATTTTGTGTGGTAAGTGCTGTGATGGAGGCAGATACAGTGTGTGTGGGAGCATGTGAAGTGGACGCTTAGTGTCCATGAAGTCTTCCTAGAGTTTTGACAAATGGGTGCAATTATAGAACTCTACCAACCATGAATTGCATGTGCTTGGCTTTTGGATGCAGTAAGCTTTCTACAAACAGACTGGATTATTTGACTTGAATATCCTGTTAACAAGACAAGCTAATTTGCCCAAGGGGACTTCTTCACCCTTACATTTAGGCTCAATGCTTTTTACATTGGATTTTCTTATTCAGGCTATAGGGTTCCCCTGCTTCCCTGGAATGAATGCTCTCTAGCTTGTCTACCAGGTAGAGACTGCTTGGGGATCGCTCTGGTTTTTTCAGTGTTTCTAGTTCATTTCTGGCCTCAGTCAGTCTGCGTACAGGACGTTTCCTGTACTACACCTAGGGTTGTCAGATTTAGTGAATTAGAACACTCAGTTAAATTTGAATTTCAAATAAATAATAAATGTTTCATAGAAGTATGTTTCAAATATTGTCATATTTGCATACTTACACTAAAAGTATTTGATATTTGTCATTGAAGTTCAAATTCAGCTGGGTGTCCTGTAATTTATCTGGCAGCCCATAGCACTGCTCTCTCCTGGCCTTGCTCTTCTTGGAATGTTCACAAAGGAGTGGGAGGTGTATAAAATTTTTATCTATAGAAGCACCACTTCTGGATTGGAGATTTTGTCCTTCATTTTTCTCTTCCCTGGTCAAACTTAGCTTTTTTTCTATGTTGTAGGTGGCTAGGCCTGTCATTCCGTGTTGAGTTTATTTCTGATAGGCATTCTGGTGGTATTAAAATTCTGGCCCTTGGGTGAACTGCTTTACAAAAGTGATATTGTACCTAAAACTTAGTTTTCTTCATAAGCTTGAAGTGGAAACTCTTTTTTAAGGAATTGTGCCCAAAGCATGAGTCAGAGGCATGAGTGTAGACTCAGGGAGCAAAGGGCATTTACTGTCCTGCAAGGATCTGAGGCATCTCAGGACTCCTTTTGTTTATTTCTTCATTGTTCACTGTGATTTGGGAAATGAGATCCCTAGGCCAGTAATTTTTAGATAGGCAAGGAGTCAACTATAAGAAACAGTAATAGCAAGAATTTATTGAGCATGTCCTAGCAAGCTAAATGCTTTTCCATGTATGTTCTCATTTAATCCTCATAATAGTTTAATGAGGTAAGTGCTCTTATCATCCTTATTTTCCAAATGAGGACTAAGCTTAAAGAGATGAAATAACTTGCCTTAGGTTGTATAGCCCATAAATGACCACGCTGGGATTTCAAAGCAGGTAAATCTAACTACAGAGCTTCCACTTACAACCCCAATGCCACAGTCCATGGGGCTGGGCCTGGGCTGGAGTCTCTGTAAATACTCTTGGGTTGATTCATATACTCTGTTTAAATGATTTCTAACAAGGAGGGTACTTTTAAACCTCTTTTGTAACTTCTAGTGTGTGATGACCCATTTTGACTGGCTGTTCTTCCATAGATTAATACAATGTTTTTCCTCTGCATATAAAACCATTCCTTAGCCTCAGTAGAAATAGCAAATTGATCAATATCTTCCCTTTAAAGTGGTAACTTTTATTTTTCCTCTGGTTGGCTCTTAATTTTTCTTCTTAGGTTCTGTAATCGACATCATGATCAAAGATAATTTAAGTGCCTATTCTCTAATGTTTACCACGTTTTGTTGCTCTTTTGAGTTCCTCCTTAATGAATGCAGTATATTTTGGAGAATCACAGTGCTTACGTGCAGTAAGTTCATAATAAACATAAATTTGATTGGTTTGGTTCTTGCAGGCTTCTGTACTGCAAACACAGCATAGCCTGGTACATATCTAAAGTGGGTATTATTTTGCTGATTCCCTTTAAGCTGTATCCATCTCTCTTTGTCTCATGGCCTATCACAATACACTATATTGAATGCAACTTCTTGGTATCATGGTGTTTGATCCTCCTCTGTAATACTAGAGCATGTATGTAAATCAAATGGTTTGTTAACAATGCTTTGTCTACTATACACCACCTGACACCTTCTTGTAGAGGCTAACGGCAGTGTAGATGTTATTTTGATCATGAGGTCAATAGAGCCCCTTGCAGCTGAAGCACCCTATGTCAGTGGCTTTGAGCTGATTGCCGAATGCCACCGCAGCTTTCACACTCACAGACTCCAGGAGGCCCTGTGGTCACTCTGGTTGAGTGTTCAACTTAAGGGTCCTGGAAACCTGTAGCAGCCCAGGAGAGAAGAGGCAGGAAAAGGGAAGGAAGTTTCTACCATTGATCTCAGACGGTCTGGAGGAATGTGGGAGAGCCTAGGAGTTGGAAAGACTGGAAACTCTGTTTGAGACTTCTCCATAGCAACCAGAAGCTTCCGAGATGTCTCTAATAACTCTTTTACTTAGCTGAGGTTTGCTTGCTGTCCAGGCTGAAATGCAAGCCGGCATCTGCCTTCTCCCCTCATTTCTCTCCAGGAACTCTGGGTTCTTTAGGCAGTGGATTCAGCCTTGATTTGTATCTCTGGGAACTCTTAGGGTTGAAGCAAGGATCCCTCCAGAGTCCAGCAACCACACAGATAATTCTGCTATCACCTGCTGCAGGGACTAAAGGCCTGCCCCTGCTGAGAACTTGAGATATAGGAAAAGTAGTAGAACCTCTTGGAATACCCTATAAGACTGTTTAGTCAAACCTTCCTTTCCCAAGAAGTTAGTTCTTTCATGGAAATAGCGGTCTGTGGTAGTCTGGCAAGTTTGTGGTCCCTGAGTTTCCTGAGTGGCTGCCTGTCAGTTCAGAGGGACCAAAGTGCCAGTAGACTCTAAATGGCCCATCTGTCCACAGAATTCGCGTTAGTCACCAGTTACTTTCCTTATATTCTGGATGTCTATGTGAGCACCCCAACTTTTGAGTCTCTACTCAAAAGTAAATCAAGATACACCATCCTTGGCATGCTGATGGGATTAATGTAACCTACATTTAGGGGAATTTCAGAAATTTTGTAATTAGAGGTATAGTTGCTCCTTGTGGAATCCAGGTCTCTCTCCTTCAGAAATGTGGCTTTTGAATGAGTAGTCTTTGTTAAGTCACCAGTGTTGGCTCTGCCACCACCAACTGTGTTGAGATCTTTGGCATCAGAGCAGAACCGGATGACTCTGGCAAAAATGAATTTGAGAGGATATATATATATATATATATATATATATATATATATAATCTAAGACCCAAATCTGTGAGACTGTGCTTTATCTCTAGCAAAGAAAAATAGGACTTCCTTGCTATTTACAGTGCTCTCTCAGCAAGGCACACATCTCAGCATCTTTAGTCCCCCCAGAGGGCTAACAAAGGTTTGTTGTTCTTTCATCACAGTCCATTTTTGAATTTAGCATTTAAAGATATGGGGCAGGGTTGGATTGATCCTTATGAAAAGAAAGCATTTACCTGAAGGATCCCCCCTGGCAGTGACTTTCTTTAGGCTTTTTCTAGGAGGCAATGTGACTATATTTGCCCCAGAACCTTCTTTCTTGTCTCTATTAGACAACAAGTTGACATCTTGTATCGTATTTATGCAGTGCCACTTACTTTTAGACATCATCTTATCCTTCCCCAGCAGTACTTTTTCTACAATTAACTGCAACATTGTTGGGTTTTGAATGAGCAAATACCATGCTTTCGGGGAGTAGGTGGCACTATGACCACCTTTCCCATTTTTTCTTATGGAGAGGTCCCGAGGAGAATGAAAGAACGATTTCAGTTTAAAAATGGGCTGCTTTCCTGGTGCTGGGACAGGACAGTAAACCCCGAGGGTGGTAGGTTAAAGCCTACAGCATGGTTTAACATTACGGAAGTCAGCTGGAGAAAACTCGGGCTTCATCCTCAGCTTTGCACTGTATGTCAGTGATGGTTGCCATGGTGATAGTTTTGGTGTCATCAGTGGAAGATTTGGGCTGCAGCTGGGAAATGAGCCACAGCCAAAGGTGGGGTCCTATCAGATCAACAGCCGCTTTTGATGCTAGAGTTTCAAGTCAAAAAGGAGAGGATAGAACAGATTATTGAAAATGTAAGAATATATAGGATAGAGACTGCCCATGGGGATGTTGAAACATTCCGTTGCAGGATATGGATAGGATTGCTACTGGATATATGGGAAAACCATGTGTATAGGTCGTGGTTGTCTTTTTTCTCCTCATGGGCCACATTTCTCCAGCGAGGTGAATCATGATTATCTGAGCTATGTTACAACTGCCCTGGCAAAGGCTGGTTCATGGGTTTTGCTGCTTGCTGGTCCAAGCTGCTGACTCATCCCTATGGGAAGATAATGAGGAGAAGAAAACAACATGCAGCCTACATTGCTATAATCCAAAGACAATTCACATGGCAAGCCTCAGCTTTCTCTTATCAGTGGTGATTAGACAGTGGGGATAGAAATACATGCAACTTCATGGTTTATTAGCTACACCGACCAGACCACAGTCAGTGGGAAGCCCAGCAGGTCTACGGTGTTCCAGAAGTTCTGTAACACAGCAACAAACTGGAGAACAGACACCTTTGTGAGTTCATGAAGACTTTCAAAGCAGTATGAAGGCATGGGTCATTTTAAGGGACTTGATGTCCAGATCGTGAGTCTCCTGGCACGTTGTTTCCTAAAATCCATCTGCTAAAGAAAGTGTTAACCTCCCCTTTCGTAGTTGGCCTTTTCTCTGCTTACCAAAGAATATCACGCCTCTCACTTACCCAAATTTTACTATATGCATCACTCAAAGGTGAAAACACTTCTTAGGGTCACATAAAGGGATAATTAGAAATATTTGTGTTAGGAGAACCATCTGTTCAGCAAGAACCATAAACTATCTCTGTCTCAGCTTATTAAGAGATATACTCCTAATAATACATTTTTATATATTTTAAACTGTGGTAAATAAACATATTATAAAATGTAATAAGATTTTAGTATTTATGTTTAATACTTTTCTGTCAAAATTGATGTATTTATGTTATTTTCACCAACTGTTTACAAATAATAATTGTAATACTATCTCAATCCAGAAAACAACACTTAAACACCTATGATTACAGGAAATACAAAATAATTATAAACTTCAACTTATATACATATTTTGGTTGCAAAGAAGTGTAATAGTGATCAGTAAAATTCTTTCAATCATCATGTATTTAATGTAACCTATATATTACATTGCAATAAAATTTTGTTGGGGAGATGAAAGAGAAATTCAATGTCAGGGAAAAGAAAGAATGATATCAAATGTATAACTTAAAAAAGGGGTTAATCTTACATTTTTTAAATGGATGGTGGTAGATATAAAGTTACTATGGTCTTTATATTCCATAGACTAATTTGAAAGAGTGGTGAAATAATTTTATTTTAAATGTTAGTATTACATGCTAGGAATTATATAATTTGTAACCATTTAGATTTTGATGGAAAAAATTTAGGTATCAGCTTAAAACACAATTTTTTAAGAATTCTTTTAGTGGGTAACTGAGCAAACAAGTTTGAAGACATTACTCACTCCCTCTACACACACAGGATTTATGTATTTATACTAATTTCAACATTGGACTTCCCTTGTTTCCTCTTTTGACCCATCAAAATTTTTTACTCAGTATCTCTCCACCTCAATATTTTTACTCATTATCTTTCCATGGCATGTTCTACATCATCTTCCGGAATTTCCCACAGAGCTGCTACTTCTGTTCCCAAACGAGGCTTGTTCTTCCATTTTCTTGCATTGTTAAAATATGAGCAGTGGCTTGGCATCCTAGGCTGCCCTGTTTGGCATCTGTAGTCATTCCTTGGAATTAAATGTAGTAATAGATGGTTTACTTCCAAGTATGACTGCATCAGACTCTGTTGCCTCTGAAATCAATCAGGTGAAGAACTAGTTGTTTATGTTCCCATGTCTCACAGACTTCAGCTGGGGTTAGACTGGCGGATTTTAGCCGCTGCCTTTGTACTGTTGCTTCTGAAGCCACGAGATCACCCTTCATTGACTCTTAATACATCCCATCTCACTGTAGGATTGGTACACACAGGTAGGTACTGACGCTACCCATTGTGCTCTATGAAAAGGCTAGCTCTGGAGAGGAAACAGTGCAAGTGGTCTATAAAAAACCTGCTGCCATTGTATTCACAGGAATGTATCACTGTTCTACCAGGTAAGACCAAAGATCTGTTATCAGCAGCTGTAGGTAGCTCCTAAAGAAGCTTTCTCCAGGATCACACAGGCAGAACCAGACTCAAGCAGTAACACCCAGCGATGTAACAGGAAGCTGGAGTGATATGGAAAACAAAGCCTTCAGAAGAAAGTGTAGGTTAGTTAAAACATTGTAACACCTCATAAAGATGCTTACCACCCTGCCACTTCTCACTCTCTCTAATGTCATAACAAATGATACATTCAATGGATTAAGGATCTTGAACAAGAATAGTAGCAAGTGCTTAGTTGCATTTTGCTTTGTGGGCCTGTAGGTTTGTTTTGTGTTTCTCTTTAGGCCTGCCACAATGTGTTTCCACCCTGAACCTTTAGCCCCTATTTATGATTAGTGTAAACTTAGGAACTTGTATTGAACCACTCTATTCTTAAAAAGCACATCATCCTAGAAAAGCAGTTTATTTTTCTAGCTATAGCCATCTGAGAAGTGATTTATGATAAACAACTCATGGTTTACGGGAATCATACAAATTAACTTAACCAACAGTCTGGAGCTTAAAAAAATTAATGCTGTAAGCATGTAAGAAAATAGATAACTGAACCAACGGCCCATAGCTCTCCCTCTCAGCTGGGAACTTATACATTTCTTCTGTATTCTAGATTACCTGTCATGGTCTGAGACATATAGTCAATTGATGAAAAATACTTGATTAATTAGGTGATAGCCTTTGTATTTCTATGTTAAAACTGTAAGAAATGTTTCTTTTTTGGACTCAAGTCAGTTATGGGTTCATGTGACTGTCTCTAACTTCATGGCCTTGGGCAAGTTTTTGCACTTTTCTGATGCTCACTTTAATTGTTTGTAAAATAAGTATGAAGTCTACCATGCAGAGTTGGGAGGACTAGAGGAAGTGGATGCAGAATGCAAAGTAGACGCTGAATAACTGGAGCTGTTGTTACCATTTTCCTGAAAGGCGTCTTAGTGGGTATCTCCCTGTACATGGAGCTTTGCAAGAACCTGGCTACAGAGAAAGAGATGGACAGCAGGCCAGCCAGCTGGGAGAGGTGGCTCAAGTAGACGTACACAGCTCTGCTTCTGTTGGGAAGCTATCTTGGGGCAGGGATGAGGATTCTATCTGTGGCAACACATAGGAGTCATTTGGTGATTTAGTTTGTGAAATGTTGGGTTGTATGACTGAGATAGTGGCTTTGAAATATTACCTCTCCTCAACGATATGTGGTTAAAGAAAGGTTTTAGGTAATAATGGAAGGCACTTATAGGAAGGAAACTGTGGCAGTTCAAAACAGGATGTTTCAGATTTGAAGAATGATATAAGACCTAGGCAGAAATGAATGAAATTAGATAAATTGGGTAATGAATAGGCTCATTCATATAAATTTGAGATTGTCTTTTCTAGATTTGTTTTACAAATGAAAGTTAAAGTATACAAATCTGGATATATTGATAAAGGGATTTATGCTTATTTATTTATTTATCTATTCAGTAGATATTTATTGAGCATTTACTATGTGCCATAAACTGTTCTAGTACCAGGGATACAACAGTAAGCACGTGAAGCCAGGTCCCTGCCCCTTGAAGCTTTCATTGTAATGGGAAAGACAATAAATAAAGACCTGTGAATATGATCATAGGAGGGAGTGATGAGTACTGTGAATAAAATGGAATACAAGTGAGGGGCTAGATAGTGATGGAAGTTTCTCTTTTAGATAGAGTGGCCAGAAAAGGCCTTTTGGATAAGGTGACATTGAGCAGAGGGGCATAAATGAAATGAGGAGGTGAGCATGTAGTTCTTTGGGATGAGAACATCTCAGGCTGAGGAAACAACAAACACAAAGACCTTGGAGTAGAAATGTACATGTTTGTTAAAGAAGAATCAAGGAGGCCATGCTTAGAGCGCAGTGAATGGAGCAGAAGTGGGAAAGATGAGATCACGGAGGTAGTCAAGGGCCAGTTCACGTAGGGCTTTGAAGGCCACGGCAAAAGCTTGGATTTTATTCTAAATTCAGTGGGGAGTCAGTGGAGAATCTTGAGTAGGAGTGTGACATCATCTGACTTCAGGATCCTTTAGGTAAACAAATTATTGTCCAGAAAAGGCCTTCTCATCAGCTGTCAATTTACTTGCATAGCAAGCCTGATGGGTTGATGCCATTTCAGATGTGAAGTTATGACTCAGACAGACTTGCATTTGAATCCTGACTCTATTTTTTAAGGTTTTGTAACTGGGCAAAATGCTTACATTTTGTACACTTCTCCTTTCTCATCCTTCAAATGGTGGAGTAATAAGAAGGTCCACCTATGGGGCTATTTTGAGGATTAAGTGAAATTTTCCTGAAGTGCTGTTGCACAAGCAGGCACATCTACTGAGAAGTGCTTGGGGGGCACTCTTATCAGAGGGGAGCAGTGGCTGCTCTAGAGCTAGAAGTCAGGTCCCCTCATTTCCTGTGACATCCCTTGCTCCACCCCCATCCCACACCACCTGCCTCAAAAGAGATGCTTTTCCCCATGAACCGTGATGGGAGGGCCTCTGAGGGACCAGAGGGGTCAGGGACGTGATCAAAGTGCGAGTCAAGCAAGAGACTCCAACGGTGGCTTTCAGGATTTTCTGCAATTTATCCTCACAGGGAGACATGATAATGAGACTGTACTGTGTCTCCCCCGTATAGTGCGGTGTACCCAGCAGGCTCCGGATAAATATTTGTTGAGGATGAGAATCTTTTTAAGTGATTATCACCTCTACTGAAAGATACTGTATTCTAAATTCCCACTAATTTGAGTTCTTTTAATTTCTGTACGTTTGTACTATGTATGAATGAAGAGTTGGAAATAAGTAACTGACTTGGGAACTTTATAGAAAATAGATGATTACCTAACTTGGGCCTATTAGGGCATCGTTAATTAATTTGCCTCATTTTGTTTTACTTATTATTCGTATGTATCTTCTGTTAAAATGTTATTTGTACAGGAACTAAAAGTCGTAAAATAATTATTTCCAAATGACTTGAGTTTTCATTAATTTTGAGAAGACATTCTAGCCCTTAACATTCTGAATGAATTAGATTTAATTACATTATTCCATTGTACAAGTTAGATTCCCAAATAGTCAGTGCCAGGGCCTGAGGCTGAAATAAAGACATAGTATGTAGTGGGATGAAGCTTGCAGGAAGAATTTTTCTCAGACCCAGAATTGCCTAGCACAGTTCCAGGGCAATAAACAGCAAAACGGGGTTCTTGCTTTTTAAAAAGTAGATCAGCTCTGAAGTTCTGGGCAGTCCTCCCCAACCCTGTCCTATCAGCTATTCCAGAAAATGATGCTGGTCCCTTTCCCACAATCACTTATGACCTCCTGATGAAGTTTGTGATCTCAGAAGCCCTTAGTTCCGATGGAAAAGGTAACATTGTGGTGGTCACGAAGAGAGGTTTGCATGTGGAAGATGGTAAAAGCAGACCTTTTCTCAAAGGCTTGTAAAAGAGTGGATGAAAGATTGACTGCTATGGGGCACACAAACTTGAACAAGTTATGACTCACACATTTGTACCGACTTTGACCTTTTGCCCAGGAGAGGGCAGTAACATGCTAACATTTAAGCTTTTCCAGTTGTCCTTAGCAGACACTGCGCTGCAGGAGCCAGCATAGAATTAGTCACAGTTGGGCCTCATTTTCATTCTCACCTGATCAGTGTTCAATCTTATGTTATAGTTGTTTTCAACCTTTGGCTACCATGGTTTGCACACACGTAGATCTAGAAGTGACACTTTTCATTTGTCCACGGGATGCTAACAGACTGGAAATCTGCAGTGCTGCACGCCTCGGCCACCACTTCCCCGTGGGTCAAGTTTAAGGGCAGTTTATGCTGATCTGTCTCAGTCACTGAGGTGGCTGTCCTGTCCCCAGCTTCTCTAGACTAACAAATCATGCTTCCTAGAGTTTACATCCTCCATCCTACCCCATAGAACTTTACACCTCCAACTCGGAAACCAAAGGTCATAGCCGATCCTGTGCCTTTCTTGTCCCCTTGTCCATCTTCACAGTAGGAGGGTTTGGCAACCTGGCCCAGCCTTATCATGCATATGTCTGGGGTTGTCAGGTTTTCTTTTGGGAGAACGTTTTGGCTACAAGGTTTGTGGGGAGTTGTGTGCTAGTTACAGGCATTTTTAGCTTTTGACCAGGCTCAATGTGGGAACATAATGGAGTAACAAAGTACTAAAAATAGAAGGCACTGAAATATAAGCTAATTCTCAATGTCCAGCAGAACTGTTTGGTCATTCTTGGTAACTGGCCCAGCTCTATCCAAGAGCCACAAAGAGTATGAATCCCCATCTACCCACCCTCCTACCTACCTCCTACCTACTTTGTGTGTATGTGTATGTGTGTGTGCATATATGTGTGTCTGCTTTCCCTGGGGCCAGTGCTACCCATAGTGGGGCACTAGCATAAACGTAATGGTTAGTGAAAGAAAATATGGGAAATGAAAAGGAATCGGAAAGAGGTTTAATGTGAATTAGAGCCCCAAAGTCCCTGTAAGGTGCATGGAGAGTCCCCTAGTTCCAATCATCATGTTGGAAGGTATGTGGAGAGTACAGGTGTTTGTGAGTTGTGTGTGTTGGGGTGGGGGAGGGAGAGACAGAGAGAGAAAGAATGCAGAAGTGAAACTCTCATTCTTCACAGAATGGCTTGTTTAGCAAAGTGGTTGTAGGAAGGTTGGTTTTAGCGAAATGCAAATTTCACCCCTGCTTCCTTCTTTTCTACCAGCCAGGCCACCTGTTATTTCCCATGGTTGAGTGTTTAATGATTTCCAGCCATAGGGCTTCTCTGGCTTCTCCTGGGAGCTTGCTTCACACTCTGTTGAGTTGAAATGTTTCTTGATATTCAACCTACACTTCCCTTTGCTCAATTTCACCCCATTATCTCCTAGTTATACCCCTTGTATTGCCCTCATAAATCAATCTCTTCTCTCACTTCATCAGTTTGGTAGTTTGCGTGTGTGTGCACGCGCACGTGTGTGTGTGTGTGTGTATGTGTGCATGTGTACCAAGGAGATGAGTTGGAGGACAAATGGGAGGGTAAGGAATAAAAACCACTGGGGAATAATGCCTTTGGGCTGAGCTATGTGGAAGTCTTTAAAGGTGACGTTTCCTTATTCTGCTTTTTCATAAATCATAAAGTAGGCTGAGGTAAAGCCCATCACAATGGATCTAAGTAACTGTAAATTGTATCATTTTCCTACATGCTGTGGGTGCAAGTGGCATTAGGGAGCTGAGAGGTGAATGAGATAGAAGAGATCCGAAAGGCAGGCCCTATTGCAAAGTATTTAAGTCTTGCTTTCACTTATAATGGTGAAACTATAAATATCTCAGTGGACTGGTAAAAATTCGTAGTAGAGCCTACAGATTTCAACCTTTTTTCTTCACATATTCATAAGCTTGAAATATCAATTCTACTGGGCCGTGGACGTGCACTTACAGGTTTATGGATCACCATGGTTGCTTCCCAGCTCCTGTTTTGATGCTGTACCTAACACACAGGCATACTCAACCCTTTCTAGTTTTGTATTCTGTGTACCTTCTGTGGGCTGAGTATGTTTCTTGGATGAAGAACTGTATTAGTCCATTTCATGTTGCTGTAAAAGACCCAAGACTGCATAATTTATAAAGAAAATTTGGCTCATGGTTCTGCAGGCTGTACAAGAAGCATTTTAACCAGGCTGGGCAACATGGTGAAACCCCATCTCTACCAAAAATGATACAAAAATTAACTGGGCATGGTGCTGTGCACCCAGCTACTCAGGAGGCTGAATTGGGAGGATTGCTTGAGCCTAGGAGGCAGAGGTTCATTGAGCCAAAATCATACCACTGCACTCCAGCCCAGGTGACAGAGTAAGACCCTGTCTCAAAAAAAAAAAAAAAAAAAAAAACCTTGGTGCAGGCATTTGTCTTTTTGGTGAGGGCCTCAATAAGCCTCCAATGGTAGTAGAAGGTGAAGGAGGAGCAGGCGTGTTATGTGGCAACAGAGGGAGCAAGAGAAGGGACGGAGGCCGTGCCATGCTCTTTTAAATCAGAGCTCCTGTGAACTGCAACAGCGAGAACTCACTCATTACCTGGGGAAAGGCACCAAACCATTCATGAGGGATTCACTCCCATGACCCAAATACCTCCCATTAGGCCCCATCTCCAACCCTGGGGATCACATTTCAACATGAGATTTGGAAGGGATAAACATTCAAACCATATCAAAAATGTATTTTGTGTTTTTGAATTTCCTAGATCCACAGAAGAATTTTAAAAACTCGATTTTTTAGATAATAAACACTACTGAAGATCAATAAAGTTATCAGTAACAGTAACAATGATATTATATGATAATTCAAAGACTACATTCAGAATAGACAAGGGGTAGGGAACGGTTAAATTCTTTTGAGGTGAGCTCCTATTTTGTTCTAATTTTCTACTTCTCTGTTTTTTCTTTCCTGAATGAGTATGAGTTGAAGTTTGATGTAATGGCAAAAAAAAAAAAAGAAGAGAAGCATTTAATTGTCTTTATTTTTTTAGGAAATTAAATCAATTTTATTGAAGTAAAATTTCCACAAAAATGTACATATTTTAAGTGTACAGGTCCATGACTTTTGACAAGTATATGCAACTGTATAGCTACCACTCTAATCAAGAAGTAGAGCATTTCCATCATCACAGCAAGTTCTCTTGTGCCCTTTTGCAGTCAGTTTTACTCACCAGCTCCCTACCCAAGGCAACCATCAGTCTGTTCTGTATCCCCACAGATCAGCTTTGTTTGCTCTAGAATTTCATATAAATGGAATTAAACACTGTATAATCTTTTGAATCTAGCTTTTTTTGCTTAGCCAAATGTCTGAGATTTGTCCATGTTATTGCACATATCAGTAGTTTACTCCATAAATACAGTATGTATTTATGAATATACCACAATTTGTTTACTATTTATGGACAAATGGATCATTTGCAATTTTTGATTATTACTAATAAACTTACAAAGAACATTTACATTTAAATATTATTATAAACATATGTCAAGGAGTAGAATTGCTGAATCACGTAGTTGCAGGGTACAGCTTTTCCTATCCTTTTACTTTCAACTCATATATTCCTTTATATTTAAAATGCTTTTCTTGTAAATAACATATAGTTGGGTCTCCTTTTTTTTCCAGCATGACAATCTCTGCCCTTTAAGTAGAGGGTTGGTATATTTATATTTAATGTAATTATTGAAGTGGTTAGGCTAATGTCTGTGTCTTGCTATTTGGATTTCACTTGTCATTTCTGATTTTCATTGCTTCTCTGTTTCTTTGTTCCTGCCTTCTTTGGGGTTAACAAAATATTATTTTGTATTTTCTATTTTATTTCCTCTGTTGTCTTCTTACTTATACTTCTGCTTACTATCTTTTTAGCAGTTGCTCTGGGGCTAAAAAATGCATTCTTAATTATGTTAGTCTATTTAGAGTTAATATTGTATCTCTTCACACGTAACATGTGACATTGCATACTTCCTGTTTCACACTTCCTACCCATCACCTCCCAATGTTTACTTCCTGTTTCTTGATTCCCACTTCCCACTTCACAAGTGTAATAATTTCACAGCAGGGTAATTTCATATGACTGTCCACCTTGTCCTTAGTATGACTGCTGTCCTATCTTTTACTTATATGTATACTATAAACCTCACCTTATACTATATAATCATTTTTGTTTTAATAAACAGTGTCTGATGTAAATTATAAGAATGACAACATAATATTTTATATTTACTCATTTTCCATTTTCAGTGCATCTTATTTATTCTTATAGATCTGGGTTTTCATCTCATATTATTTCCCTTCAGCCTGAAGGCTATCCTGTCACTTAGCTTTTGTTTATCTTAAAATGCTTCTATTTTTCTCTCATTCTTGAATAATAGAATTCTGGGTTGACAGTTTTTTTTTTCTTTTTTTTGTCACTTTAGAGATGTTATTCCACTGTCTTCTGGTTAGCAGTCATTTTTATCCTTGTTTTCCTGTACTTTATTTATTTATTTTTCTTGCTACTTTCAAGATCCTTTCTTTAGCCAGGTCTTCAGAAGTTTATGATGTAATTAAGTTTGGTTCCCATCATTTATCCTTCTTGGGGTTTGCTGAGCTTCTTGGACGTGTAAGTCAGTGAAAATCGAATTGGCATTAGGGAAATTTTTGGCTGCTATTTCTTCACATGCTTTTTTCTGCTTCAGTCTCATATTTAAAAAATCTTTTGGGGCTCCTCCAATTATATATATGTTAACTCATTTAATATTGTGTCAAATATTAATATGCAGCTCTTTCATTTTTCTTCAATCTTTTTTTCCCCCTTTATTTCTGTGCTGTGTTTGAACTCTAGCTCTTGACTGCAGTCAGAAAATTGTCTCTAGGCAGAGAGCCAAGGTGAAAAAATAAAAGAATAAGAATAGATCAATGATATTATTAATCTGTCTTCAAGTTCACCAGCTCTCTGCCATCTCCAATTTGCTGTTAAACCCATATAGTGATTTTTTTTTTCATTTCAGTTAGTGTAATTTCTAGTTACAGAACTTTTATTTACATCTCTTTTTTTTTTTGGTAATTTTCTGCTTTTCTACTGAGATTTCCTATTTGTTCACTCATTAGGGCCATATTTTCCTTTAATTATTTGAGCTTATTTTTTGCACTTTTAAAAGACATATTTATAATAGCTGCTAATAACTGCCTTAAAGCTTTCATATGCCAAGTCCAAAATCTGTGTCACATTTTCCATTTAGTGCTTTCTAAATTAAACACTGGGCATTTTGGGTAATATGTTTTAGAGACACTGGATTCTGCTGTTTACCTTAGAAAAGTATTAATTCTTGCAGCTTAAATACTGGCTGATCACCTTGAACTTTTGCAGGCTTGATTTTTTTGCTTTCTTATTACATATCTGTGGAAAACCCATGGCATTTTCCAAGACCCTCTAACTGGGTAAGACTCGATCTTTAAATTGTTTCCTTAGTGGATTTTGTTGTAGTTTGAATTTAGTCTTTATTAGAGTGAGACTACAGTAGGACTTATTTTGGGGTACAGATCTTACTTCTACAGAGTGGCATTTTTGGAACCTCAGATTGATGCCACAGATGTTATAACATTTAAAGAAGGCTGTTTCACTCTGGCAGGGCTGGAACTCCAACCAGCTCCAGCACCTCTCTTTCCCTACCAGCGCTCAACCCCTAGTAACTGTGTTTTACCTTTAACACTGTAATGGGTGCTGTCTGGAAAATCTTGGATGTCTTTCCCGGAGCATGTATAACTCAGCCCTCAGCCATGGATTCATAGAGGACCTTATCTTGGACTCATGGGGCCCTCTATGCACATGTGTCTCTGATAATCCACCCTGCAGATTCTAGCCTCTTTAGCTGCCACAAACTGTGACCTCTGCCTCCTCAGAACGGTGTGACCACTGTGCTTGGACGTCAGCTCTCTGTCAGGAAATGGTCTCTAGGCCAAGAGCCAGGGTGATTATGGGGTCATCTCATAAAGTTTTCATTTTCTGAGGAATAAAAGTCTTACGCTGCTTGTTGTCCACTGCCTGGAAATAGGTGCCTCACATCTTTCGTCCAGCTTCATAGTTGTTTCCAGTAGGAAACTGGCCTGAAACCATATATTTTATCATGGCAAAAAGCAGAAGCCTTCCACTTATCTTTGTCTTTAATAATAGCTAACATTTATTGAATATTGTATGATTTAGTTTAATTCCCATAATAAGGCCACAAAATAGGTACTATTTTTAAATCACAGTTTTATAAGTGAGGAAACAGATGTGTAACAGGCTCAATCATGGCAGGAAATCCAACTAGTAAGTATCAGAGTCTGAATTTAAACCCAGGCAGTTTAAATCAAGTTAATGCTTTTAAATCATGTATTCCCTGACTTGACAATAGCCAGTGCTCTGGGAATATCATTCAGTGTCATTGTTGCCATGGAGAAAATGCTTTCCTCCTCTAAGGATGAGATGAAGTGCTTCATAAATGCACATATGATTATTGGTATGGGGATCCCAACAGAAGGTGCAGTCATGTTATGTTCTGAGGTTGGTGTGAAGTCAGGTAGTTTATTGAGTCCAGTTTTAGTACAGCGGTTACCAACTATGGCTTATATTCAAGATTTGTATGATACAGAGGGCTTACAGTTTTTTACTGGTCACATACACTAGCCTTTTGACTAGCTATGACAGGGTCAAGCTTACTTAGCTATCGCTCTTTTAAACCCTAAATTAATCTTATGTTTCCATGTACTCTTCTCATCTAAGTACCAACTGTTCCTTCTATCTCTCTATCTTAAAGTCCCGGGAGCTTAAGATAGAGCTCCTGGCTATCTATTCTCAGAAAACTTGGGTCTTCCTTTAGAGGGAAAATGGAAACAAGCATCTCATCCATTCAGGTGAACCAGGAACAGGAGAAATAAGACAACAAGCTGCTGCTTGTGGTCAGATTTTTTAGTGGGAGACATAGAAGAGTACCAGAGCAGAGTGTTTTTTGGCTGCCGATCATAGCTGCCTTGACAGATGATCAGAGACGAGGATGTGTGAGCACACACGGTTTTGCCAACATCAGAACTGGGAGCCATGCTTTCCATATAAAGTTCTGGTGAGCATCACTCCTGAGGACTGAGTGCAGCAGCAGCAAGTGGAAGCCGAGCATCAGGACTCAGCATGTGTATCGGGGTCTTGGCTTCCTACCAGTGATGAAGGTGTGCGTTATGGCCAGATGCCTTTTTATGTCTCCCTGTGATGTTACTCCCACTTGGTAGCCTGTGGAAGGAAGAGGGTATCAACCTGGGGTAGGAAGAGAGCTGTGCTGACAGAGTACTGTGGGGCAGCAGGCACAGACCTAGATTCTAATCTGAGTTAAAATCACTTACAAGCCCTGCAGTCTTGTGTAAATTACTCAACCTTCCTGAGCTTGGTTTCATTAATTCTAAAGTGGAAGTCACAATGCCTGGCACATCCCACCTTTAAGGAATTTTATGAAGAAAATGAAATAATGTATATGTAAACTATAGTATCTAACCTTGTTTCCAAATAGTTTCCTAATGACAAGAGTCAATGACATGCAACTTCTGGAAATTTATTTATTGTGTAGTTTTTGATTTTTGAAAAATATATAAATGGAAACAGTTGGCTGAAAGGATGTAGACACAGAGGAAGAGCATGGGTAGGCATGAGTTGTCAAGGAGTATTAGGACTGGAGTCTGTGAGAGTCACTGAAAAATCAGCTGTCAAGATGAGCTAGTGAATTAATAAACATTTTCTGAAGTCCTCTTGGTACTTAGCACTAGGCAAAATGCTACAGAAAATACAGCAAAAAAGTAGGCAGAATTCATGCCTCTATAGGCATATAGTCTCCTCAAGTGGTAGGACTGGGTGATGGTAACAGATGTTTCAGGAGAATTAGCAATTTGAGTAGGTTGGTGAGCAGAAGGTACTGAAGGGTAAGAGGAAGGTTTGAGGAGGAAAATATCCACTGTTACTGCTTCCAGCCCTGCTCACCTTCAGGCAGGGTGAACCTCATTCTGTTAGCTTAGACCTGTCCCCTTCTCAACCAGGCTTTACCACAGCAAGTAGCTCTACACACTCCCAGCTGTAGCGTCTGGCAAACTGTGTAGACTTGGCCATGCGCCGGCAGCCATCCCTTCAGTTCTTATGGTCTAGTTCCACCATGGGCCTCTACTTTACTTTCTTGGTTTCCTTCCCAATTCCTCTACAGGGCCACATGCTCATCTTTGAGTCTTAGCTGCTTTGGCTGGTACCTGATACCCTTTCTGCAGAGGCACCAGCAACATCAGAGCCATCCTAGGGAATGGATAGTGGGTTGCATTTGGGAAGGCAGAGTTAAGAGGAGAGTAAAAATATAACAATTATTAAGTGCAAGGATATTCAGGTAGGACTGTATCAGGAGATGTCTGGGAAATGGTGATTCAATGGGTTATTAGCTAGAAACAGAGATTGTGGTTAAATTAATCTACCAGTCTTGGAGTTCAAGTAGTGACCTAAACGGAGATATATAGCAGCCACATTAAATTGATTGGATAGAAGGTGCTGGCCCAGAGAAGCGTTTCATCTTAGGGTCCTACCTGTGTTTCAGTTGGGGTCCTGGCAGGGAGACAATGACATATTCAGAGGGTTTAATTGAAGAGAGTTTGAAAAAGGGACTATTTGTGGAGGTATGGGAAGAAATAAGGGACTTAGCATGAGCCGATAACTAATAAGCAGGAGACTAGCAACAACTGAAAGTTGTGATCACCTCTAGTTGAATGGGCAAGGGGAAAGGAAACGTGCCTCGGGGGCCTGGTGAGAGCTGTAAGCTGTAGCTGTGGAAGAGAAGCTGCCTAACAGTAGCTGTGGCCACACACACACACACACACACACACACACATGCGCACACACACACGCACACACGCATGCACGTAGGCATGCGCGACAAAGCCGTGTTCAGTGCGGACAACAGTTTACCATTATTTTGAATACCAGCAAGAAACACCAATAGTTTTAGATAAAGTCTTTCTACTTACTTTATTCAGGAAGAGAATAATGTAGAAATTAGGCTTTCGTAGTTAAGGGTTGACTGTTTCCTACTCTATCCTGATTTCTGCCAAGTGTAAAATCAAGATTCTCCCAACCTTCTGGTTCTTGACTGAGCATTTCTTTGGATCCTTCTCAGTTCTAGAAATCTCTCTGATCTGGTCTTAGTCTTTCTGGTAGAAGTTTTAGGGCGGGCAGCATAGAAAGGCTTCCCTGGGTTCTCTCCCTCAGGACTTGTCTTCCATGTTCCCGTCTATTTTTTGAATGCATAGTACGTCTAAAATAAAAACTTTTGACTGGGTGTGGTGGCTTACACTTGTAATGTACAGATTAGTAGTTAGACATTTATTACTGCCAACTTAATGGTGGGCACTGCGGTAGGCATTGGGAATATAGTGATGAAGAATACAGACAAAAGCCCTGTTGTAGAACTGACTTGCTAGTGGGGGACATAGATATTAATCATGTATAACATGATGTAATTTTAGATAATGTGAAATTCCTCAAATAATATAAAAAGAGAGTTTAGGGTTCTTTTGGGTAATGTAGTCATAGAAGAGCATTTGGAGCAGGTGGCATTTGTGCAGATACCTGATAGATCAAAGAGAGTGGGCCACGAGAGAACCAACAACCAGGACAAATGCCTCAAGACAGGAATGAGTTTGGCATGTTTGAGCAGTAGCTAGATGGTCAATGTGATTGGAATGTAATGAACATAAGCATATTAAAAGAAGGAATTGGAAAGATAGATAGGAACTGAATCATGAGGGCCTTCTCGGCTATGGTAAGAGGTTTAAATTTTTATTCTGTAATGGAAAGTCATTTTATTCTAAGTGTGATGAAAAGAGGATGATTGGAGGATATTTTCTTTTATGTTTTAATCTAGCTGGAGAGTGAATAGTTTGTAAGGGGCAGAGATGCTTAGGTGGCTGTTTCATCATTCAGGTGAGAAATGATGGGGGTTAGGGTAGTAGTTATGGAGGTGGTGGACAGTGTTGGATTCTAGATATATATTCATTGTACAGCTGACTTAACTTGTGGAGGGTTGCATATGGAGGGATGAAGGAAAGAGAGGAACTGTGGATGCCTATGCAGTTGAATAAATGGTGCTGGTATTAACTGAGATATGGAAGACCTGGGGAGAGGTAACTCTGGTGCAAGAAAATAGGGCGTATATTTTGTCTGAATTAGTTTGAGGTATTTCTGATTTAGAAATAAATCCATTTGAGTCTTGAGGTTTGAAGAAGTCAGACTAGACATATCAATTTGGGAGCTATCAGCATAGGATGGTATTTAACGCCATGGATATGGATGCAGTCGCTTAGGGAGTGAGCCTAGTTAGATGGAAAAAAATGTCAGGTATCAATCCCTGGAGCATTCTACTTTTAGAAGGTGAGAAAGGGAGGAGAGACAGAGTGATACAGAAAAGGCTGACCACTGAAGTAGGAAACCAGGATACTGCAGTGTTATTGAAGCTAGCGAAGGAATCATTTCACAAATAACAGGATAGTCAATACTGTTGATGCAGATGACAGAGGAAGATGAGATGGTAAGTTGACCATTGCGTTTGGTGATACAGGGATCACTGGTGACGTCTATACAAGCAATTTCAGTAGAGACTTAAGGAGAGAATAGACTATGAGTAAATGGTGTTCTGCATGTATTAGGAAATAAATGTGTCTTTCAACTAGTATAATTTAAAATTTTTAGATTAAATGTTTTTTTCTGGTCAAACCACCTTCATATGACCTCAAGTGCTTCTAGGTAATGGCTAGAGCTGAACTAGTAGTCCACATGTGATCTGTCCCATGTAGACCATATCAGGAAAACATTTTTCTTCATTCTGAGTATTCTATGTTGACAGTTGTAGCCTGAGATATTGCATTGCTTTTTTTTTGACAATCACATTGAACTTCTGTTGATATTAAGTTATCATCTAAGAGCATTAAATCTTTAACACACGTGCTATTTCAAAGCAACTTCTCCATCCTGTTAATATATAGATTTTTTTTTGGGTGGGGGGGTAGTTTGGACTGAACTGCTGGACCTGGTTGTTGTCAGTGTTCCACTTCATCTTGTTTGATTTGGCTTGCCAAGGTCTATTTTACGTCCAATTTCTGTCACTCAGGGATTGATGTCATCCTTTTATAAGCAACTCCCTCTGCCTTTATCCAAATCATTAACAAACATGTTAGCTGCTTCACACATTCTGTAGAAGTAGCTGGGTATAAATTATAAATTACTGATACATTAATATAAATGTAGAGAAACCAAAGGCTGTCTTTAAACACAGGTTAATGGTGGGAAGGCCCCACAACATCAGAGGGTCTGGTTTTTACTGGCTCAAGGCCAGGGGCAGGTGGATGCTGCTGTTGCGTGGGTGGGTTTGGACCAGTTCACAAAGGCTCCTTCTAAGCTGTATTTCCCTCATCTAGCTGTGGCCCTCCTTGATTGCCCCATGAATCTGCCCACCATTCTCTCTTATAGTCTCAAAGATCTCATAGGAAACTTGGCCAAATGCCCATTGAAATCAAGATCCCATGTATTTACATTTCTCTGAATCACCAGTCTAGTAATCCTATCAGCAAAGGTTATAATAAGGTTCTATTTAAAAATAAGGTTAATAACTTGTAATAATTAACATTTATTTAGCATATTGTGATGTTCAGAGTGCTTTAATATGAATTTTCTCATTTAACCATGGCAGTGAACCATCACAGAAACCCAGTGTTACTGGGTTCTAGGGTGCTTTATTTTGCAGGTGAAGAAATTATCAAAGAAGTGAAGTAGTTTACCCTAGGTTTCATGACTGCTTGTAAATTGTAAAGCTCAGATTCAAAGCACTGACATGGAGTTTGGAAATGGGACCTAAGAAGGTCATTGTGGCAGGCTGTTGTTCACAGGTGACAGGATGGAGGAAAGCTGAATGTTCCATTGGACATTCAGGGCTTTGTTCAAGCCCAGTGTAGTGACGGCAGGTTTATAGCAGAAGACAGTTTGCAGATATCCAACATTAAAGGAAATCTTCTTTAGCATAACATGGGACCTGGCTTTCCTAAACTCAGGATTGGATCTGGGCTGAGACTATGTTGTTAGGGCTATTATTACTGGCAGTTGGGCAGGGCTAGGGCAGAAATGAGCCAATGATGAACCTATGCTCATTCCTGGTGATCACACACAGTATTTTTTAAAGCGTCTGCATCATTTGTTTAATGGTTTGGTTTAGAGTTTTCTGTGAATCTGTGCAAGTTAGAACTGGTTATATTTCATAGATTTCACTGTTTTTTGTTTGTCTTAAAAATGACAACCCAATCCTATCTCTCATTTAGGTATCTTTTTATTCTGCATACTTCTTAAGGATTATTAATAGTGATTTTTGAACAAATCTTCAGGTTATTTAAGTATCTTTAAAAGCAAGACTTATGTGCTAGACACAACAAATTCAGGACCTAGCTCTATACTTACTCACTGGGAATTTGAACAGGTTTCTTAATATTTTAGTTATTCATCCATAAAATAAGAAAAATGATAATACATACTATATAATATTGTTGTGGGAACTAAATTAGTTAATGCTTGTTAAGTATTTAACACAATGCCTGGCACAGCTTAAGAACTCAAGAAATGCTAGCCATTATGGTTAAGTTATTGTCATTGTCCCGGGACAGTATCTGATATACACGTTTAAGTGATTGACTACTTCTTAACTATTTCTTTTCCAATATAGGGTTTCAGTTTTATCTTAAACTATGTTTGCCTTACTCTTTGCAGTTTGAAGATCATTTTCCTTTGTGGAAGATATGAAAAGCAAGATAAAAGTTGAATACCTGTGCCCTCTCTCTGTCATCTTTTAACTTTCTGTCATCACACAAAACTGTTTCTATCACTTCCTGGATCACTTTCTTTTGAACATAGCTTTAACAAGTCTTTTACCATTTTTTTCTAAAGCTTTAGCCACTTTTCTTACAAGTTTATCCTTATACTTTTATAACTGTCCTGTTTTTATATATTATGAGTGCATCCTTATCTTCTATATATTTTGTTACATAATCTGATTTCATCATAGAACTTTTTAGGTAACCATATTATCTCCTTTAAATATCTTCTGGATTAGAATTGTTAGCTATTATACAGCCAGAATGAAATCATTTAAAGCAATGAATTTCTTTTAAATCACATTGCCCTTTTAGAAGTGTCCACAGACTCAAATTCATTATTTCTTTTTTTTTTTTTTTTGAGAGGAAGTCTTAACTCTGTCACACAGGCTGGAGTGCAGTGGTGCGATCTCAGCTCATCACAACCTCCACCTCCTGGGTTCAGCCTACCTCAGTCTCCCAAGTGCACATCACCACTGGTGGCAAAGTTTCGTATTTTTAGTAGAGATGGGGTTTTACCATGTTGGCCAAGCTGTTCTTGAACTCCTGACCTCAAGTGACATGCCCACCTCAGCCTCCCAAAGTACTGGGGTTACAGGTTGCGCTTCTGTGACCGGCCTCTAGCTTTTTGTTTCCTTATCATACTTTCCACAGCAGCCCCCTTTTTCTTTCTTTCTTTCTTTCTTTCTTTTTTTTTTTTGAGACAGAGTCTTGCTCTGTTGCCAGGCACCAGGCTGAAGTGCAGTGGCACAATCTCGCCTCACTGCAACCTCCACCTCCCGGGTTCAAGCAATTCTTCTGCCTGAGCCTGCCGAGTAGCTGGGACTACAGGCGTGCACCACCACGCCTAGCTAATTTTTGTAGTTTTTAGTAGAGACAGGGTTTCACCATGTTGGCCAGGATGGTCTCGATCTCTTGACCTTGTGATCTGCCTGCCTCGGCCTCCCAAAGTGCTGGGATTATAGGTGTGATTTTTTTTTTTTGAGACAGGGTCTCCCTCTGTTTCCCAGGCTGGAGTGCAGTGGCGGGATCAGGACTCACTGCAGCCTTGGCTTCCCAGGCTCAAGAGATTCTCCCATCTCAGCCTCCTGAATAGCTGGGGCTACAGTTATATACCACCACGCCCAGGTAATTTTTTTTAATTTTTACTTTTGTAGAGATGGGGTCTCATTATACAGCCCAGGCTGGTCTTGTACTCCTGGGCTCAAGTGATCCTCCCACCTTAGCCTCCCAAAGTGCTGGGCTTACAGGTGTGAGCCACTGCCTCTGGCTGCACCCTCGTTTTTAGCTAGTATAAACACCAGTAGGATGTGGTCATTTTCCTACTGGAACATCATTATTTCATATAACCATCTAGGGTAGGGGTTGGCAAACTACAGTCTGCAGGTGAAATGTGGTCTGCTATTGTTTTTATAAATAAAGTTTTATTGGAACACAGCTACATCTGCTTGTTTAGGTACTGGCTGTGGCTGCTTTTGCACGACAAGGGCAAAGCTGAACAGCTATGACAGAGGCAGAGACCATATGGCCCACAAAATTTAAAATATTTACTATCTGTCACTTTACAGACAAAAACGTTTCTAGCCTGTTACTAGGGCTTTCTTGAGGTGGAAAATGAAACCCCCGATAGCAGCTCTTCTCAAAGATTTCTTAACCTCCAGCGAAATACTGCTGTTAGAAGGAAAACTCAGATGCCCTGTTTTAAAAGAATTAAACTTCTGGCATGTCTAAGTAATTGAAATCTTGTATCACTATCATATCTTGCCTTTCTGCCAGTTTTGTGACTTCTTTGAGTAAATATTTTCAATATCCTCTGTCAGGCTAAGATGCTGGGTGGTCTCCCCTCTTACGGAGATATTATTATCTGTCTTGTCTTATCTTTCTCCCAAATGCTCTCAGCCATGTATCCTGGTTCCTGAATTTCCATACACATTTACATCCCCTTAAATGCCTTCCATACAAATTTGTCTTTTTAAAAATGCAAGCAGAGCCAGGTAGGTGGTACAGTGCTTGACTTTGCTCATTTGTAGATTCACTCTGCTCCCTCTATAACTGCTGGACATCCTTCCCGGCTCTCATCCAGGTTCCATCCGTGGGGCAGGATGGTGCTGGAGAAGAAGAGTTGCTGTACACAGTGGTCTCTGAGCATATGCTGGCAACTGGAGAAGGATAAAAACAGTCAGGAGAGTAGCTGCTTCTGTTCCCTGGAGGAAAGGAATGCACATTGTTTAGAGGTGGATGGGCTTAAGGATATACGCCAGGCAAGGGTCGATGGCCCCGGGATTCAGTAAGGTACAGAATAAAAGCAGTGAACCTGGAAGTGATGAACGGGGAATGGATGTTGCTTTTTGTCGCTGGGTGTGTGTTGCTGGATTCGAGCAGTTCCCTGGCCTGGTCATTCCGTCCATCTCCAACACCTCCTCATTTTCTGCCTTCTGAATTTGCACCATTTCCCTTTCCTCTCCTTGGTGTGCCCCAGATGGATTTATTTCCTCTCTGACCCACAGTTTCATCCACACAGGACTTGGCCTTTTCCTCAGATCTGACATATTCTCGCCTCGTTCCACTGCCCCCTCTGACTGTCCGTTGCTAAAATGTGTTCTTTCTGTGTACTTTAGTTTTCTTTATCTATGAACTCTTCATATTGAAAGGAAGAAAATATTTTAGTCTGGAAAGAATGATGAGAAAAGAAGAGTTAATGGATTAATGTAAAAGCCAGTCACTCTGTATTTTAACAATAGGTCATTCACAGTACTTATTGCAAGAACCATTAAAATCATCAACAGGTCATTAGTGCTGACTTTGAACTAGCTCATCAAAATTGCACTATTAATAGCTTCAATAGCTTTGAAATGCTTGAATTTTAATAGCCAGGAATTAAAGGTGGAGTAAGGTGACTACTGAGCTTGGTTAGTTTTAAGGCTCTTAGGGAAGGGCAGGGGGTTTGGGGAGGTCCTTTCTTAAGTGTGAGACTGATGCCATAGATGGTGGTGAACTGAGCTCTGTCATGAAGCATGCCACTGTCCAGGGAGAGATAAAGCGTAAGAAATGCTGGTCTGACCTGCTGAGCCATAAACATGTTTCTTTTCAAAATGGTGGAAATCAGAAAAAGAAGCTGTGCTTAGAAGATTCGGTCAGCAAGCATCTCAAAAATGACAGCTGTCCTACTTTCTTTTGCAGTCCTTTTATGACATAACAGCTCTCCTTTTGTTGGAGTCTCTTCTAACATCACATTCCTAAATTACTCCTTCATTTCTTCCTGTTGTTCCTGCTCTGTCATGCTTTGTAAAATAGGATTTTGCAGAAACCAGAGTCCTGGGTCAAGTTTTTATAGGAAGCCTTGGACTTTGCTTGTAGTCAGACTGGGAGCTGCTGAGAGCTGTTTCTAAGGTGAAGCCAGGCTTAGTGATGGTCAGTGCCATTGTTTTTTTTTTTTTTTTGAGACAGAGTCTCACTCCATCACCAGGCTGGAGTGCAGTGGCGCAATCTCGACTCACAGCAACCTCCGCCTCCTGGGTTCAAGCAGTTCTCCTGCCTCAGCCTCCTGAGTAGCTGGGACTCCAGGCGCGTGCCACCATGCCCAGCTAATTTTTGTATTTTTAGTGGAAATGGGGTTTTGCCATGTTGGCCAGGATGGTCTCAATCTCTTGATCTCATGATCTGCCCTCCTCGGCCTCTCAAAGTGCCTGGATTACAGGTGTGAGCCATTGTGCCTGGCCTAGCCATTGTTTTTAATGGTCCTGTTAGTATAGGGGTGATTTTCGTTTCAAGTGTGCATTAAATGATACCTGGATTCTGCTTTTCACATATTAAAATCTGTTAAAGCACAGATTTCCTTGTCCCTTGAGATTTTGGAGGACAGTTAGCATTTCTATCATTGCCTTCATTTTTTCTTTCATGATTATAGCCCTAAGGAAGGTTTTGTCCATGCCTGTGCCTGCGCATGGATAGAGGGAAATCGGAAAATGCCACTTTTGCACCCTATGCTCTAGTTGTAAATCTGCAAAAATTAAATAAAATGTAGATTACCATTTAGAGGGGATAAGGAGATCTCACCCAGAAATAGAAGGAGTAAAACAATTACACACTTCAGAGGAACATGTGAAAAGTTGCCGCGGTGTGAGAAATATAGATAATCAGTGAAGATACAGATATTCCTCTTGTTGCTCCTCTAGATCCTCTTCCCATTCTTCTCACTCTGCTTTGACCACAGTGAGACTGAACCCTGTAGACTGGATCAGTGGGTTTCCTACGGATCTGGTTAGCACTGGCCAGGAGAGAGCAGTCAGGAGGCTGAGGTTAGATGGCCCTTTCCTCAATTCCCTCTATCCCTGCTGTGCTGTGGGTGGAAAATGCCTGCCTTCTTCTCCCCAAAGCCACAACCCCTGTAGGGTGCCCACTCTTACACGTCCAGGTCCTGCTGGGTTCTATTAGCAGCTCTGTCAACTTCTTCTTTGGGGGAGCAGGGGTGTTAACAGCTCTCACTGTTGTCAGACCTCACGCATTTCACCAGTCCATAAGTAAAGGAACCTTATTGGTTCCCCTTGACTCTGCCCACACCTTTTTAAATAGTCCCTTCATTAAACTCTCCTCTGTCTCCCCATTTGGAGTTGCCATCTGTTTTATGTTGGGACCTTGACTTATACTATCTAGACACCTTATCCATATACAACATACCTATTGCTGTGTACCGCTTTTACACACTGTGTGCAGTGTATACCTCAGATCTTTTTAAAGCACCAACCGGAATGTGGCATTGACTGGTCCCCCCAGTGGCATAGCTTATAGATTCTGGAAAGAAAGAACAATAAAAGTAGGATTCTCTGTTTCTTGTAGGGTAAGAAATGAATCTTGATTCTCTCCAAAACTGAGAAGAAAATATTCCTCCTTCCTTTTCAAACTCTCCTTACAAGAGAGTGGCCTTATTAGTTATTGTCGGGGCAGTTTTCTTATTCTGGCCCAAAAGCAATGTAGGTGAGTTGTCATGGAGACTGTGTAGGGTGTCTGTTGAGTGGCAGAAACATCCCTTTGGGCTGAGGGCAGGCTGGCTTCACCCTTAGACTTTATTTCCTCTTTTGGTCCCGAGTGGCTAAATTTTCTGTAATCAGCAAATATGGTCCTTAAACAAGGAGCTTCTTTTAGCTCCAAGCAAAGATGGCAGCCTCCTTCCATGCTTTCTACCTGGGAGAGCAGGGCTGTTGGAAAACAGCAAGTGTATTGTGAGCATTCACTCCTTAACACTGGATAACCTAATTCACTTTTAGTACACTTCTCTAAACTCCCTTGGATTTATTCTCTGCCTACTGTCTCTCTTTAAAGAAAATATGTACTTAATAACTCAGACAATGTACCATAGAGGTCACTTACCGTGGTTTTATTTTGCTAATGTCTGATGTGTTGTACTTTATGCAATATAGGACTTTAATGGCATTTAAAAGTGTCTCATCTCATTGCAATTTCATGTCTGATTCTCTGCCTTCACCTTAGTTCTAAGGTTAGGTGATTTGTTCTGTTGCATGTGAATATTAGACTACATTTGTTTTTTCCAGAGAAATGTCAGTGTGAATTGTTTCCAAGTTGAATCTAAACACTGTGATTTTAAAATAGACTGCTTTGAGGGAGAGGATCCAAGATGGCCACATAGGAACAGCTCTGGATTGCAGTTCCCAGAGAAAACGCAGAGGGTGAGTGATCACTACATTTCCAAATGAATTTTTACTGCCAACAGACCAGGAGATTCCCTGGTGGAAAAGCACCACGAGTCTCCAGCATGGCTGTTTCAGCCGGTGCAGTGGGTCTCCACACAAAAACTCACACAAATCCAGGTGCCATTTCAACTGGCAACTGGAATGCCTGAGAGACAGAGTCGCCCATTCAACTGAGAAAAGAGGACTGAAACAGGGAGCCAGGTGATCTAGCTTGGCTGGTCCCACCCCCACAAAGACCAGCATTCTGAAATGCTCTGGATTGAGAGTTTCACAGCAAGCACAGCTGGACCCAGGACAGTCCAGCTCTGTGGGGGGAAGGGCATCTGCCATTACCAAGGCAGTCCACAATTACCGAGGCAGTCTGCCATCACCAAGGCAGTCTGCCATTACCGAGGCAATCCGCCCTTACCCAGGTAATCAGCCATTACAGAGACAGTCCGCCATTACTGAGGCAGACCGCCATTACTGAGGCAGTTCTAACTATACCCCTATAAACAAAACTGCAAGGAAGTTCACACAGCAGCTGGGCAGAGCCCACAGCAGCTCAGCAATGCCTCCGCTGGCAGACTGTGACTAGGCCACCTCCTCGCTGGGCAGGGTGTCTCTGAAAAAAGGCAGCAGAATGACAGGAACTTATACATAAAGCCCCACCTTCCTGAGACAGAGAACCTGGGAAAAAAAAGGCAGTTATGAGTTCTACTGCAGCAGACTTAAACATACCTGCCCAGCAGCTCTGAACAGAACAATGGAGCACATAGCTCAGCACTTGAGCTCCTATAAGGGACAGACTGTCTCCTCAAGCAGCTCCCTGACCCCCGTATAACCAAAGTGACACCTCATAAAGGAGTGCTCAGGCTGACATCTGGCAGGTATCCTTCTGGGACAAAGATAACAGGAGAAGAAACTAGCAGCAACCCTTACTGTTCTGCAGCCACTGCAGGTGATCCCCAGGCAAGCAGGGTCTGGAGTGGATCTCAGCAGTCCTACAGCAGTCCTGCAGCAGAGGGACCAGACTGTTAGAAGGAAAACTAAGAAACAGAAATAACTTCATCGGCAACAAAAAGGATGTCCAATCAGAGACCCCATCTGAAAGTCACCAACCACAAAGACCACAGGTAGAAAAATCCACAAAGATGGGAAGAAACCAGCACCAAAAGGATAAGAATACCCAAAACCAGAATGCCTCTCCTCCTCCAAGGGATCACAACTCCTCACCAGCAAGGGAACAAGGCTGGATGGTGAATGAGTCTGATGAATTGACAGAAACAGGCTTCAGAAGGTGGGTAATAACAAACTTATCTGAGCTAAAAGATCATGTTCTAACCCAATGCAAAGAAACTAAGAACCTTGAAAAAAGGTTTGACAAAATGCTAATGAGAATAAACAGCTTAGAGAGGAATACAAATGAATTGATGGAGCTGAAAAACACGAGAACTTCACGAAGCATACACAAGTTTCAGTAGCTGAATCGACCAAGCAGAAGAAAGGATATCAGAGATTGAAGATCAACTCAATGAAATAAAACGAAAAGGCAAGATTACAGAAAAAGAGTAAAAAGAAATGAACAAAGCCTCCAAGAAATATGGGATTATGTGAAAAGACCTAATCTACATTTGATAGGTATATCTGAATGTGACAGAGAGAATGAATCCAAGCTGGAAAACACTCTTCAGGATATTATCCAGGAGAACAACTTCCCCAACCTAGCAAGGCAGGTCAGTATTCAAGTCCAGGTAATACAGAGAACACCACAAAGATATTCCTCAAGAAGAGCAACCCCAAGGCACATAATTGTCAGATTCACCAGAGTTGAAATGAAGGAAAAAAGGCTAAGGGCAGCCAGAGAGAAAGGTCGGGTTACCCACAGAGGGAAGCCTATCAGACTCACAGAGGATCTCTCAGCAGAAACCTTACAAGCCAGAAGAGAGTGGGGGCCAATATTCAACATCCTTACAGAAAACAACTGTCAACCTAGAATTTCGTATCCAGCCAAACTAAGCTTCATAAGTGAAGAAGAAAGAAAATCCTTTATGGACAAGCAATTTTGCTCAGTGATTTCACCACCACCAGGCCTACTTTACAAGAGCTCCTGAAAGAAGCACTAACCACAGAAAGGAACAACCAGTATGAGCCACTCAAAAAACATACCAAATGGTAAAGAGCATCGACACAATGAAGAAACTGCATCAACTAAGGGGGAAAACAACCAGCTAGCATCAAAATGACAGGATAAAATTCACACATAACAATATTAACCTTAAATGTAAATGGGATAAATGCCGCAATCAAAAGACACAGACTGGCAAATTGGATAAAAAGTCAAAACCCATTGGTGTGCTGTATCCAGGAAACCCAACTCACACGCAAGGATACACATAGGCTCAAAATGAAGGGATGGAGGAAGATTTACCAAGCAAATGGAGAGCAAAGAAAAGTAGGAGTTGCAATCCTAGTCTCTGATAAAAGAGACTTTAAACCAACAAAGATCAAAAGAGACAAAGAAGGGCAGTACATAATGGTAAAAGGATCAATGCAACAAGAAGAGCGAATGATCCTAAATACATATGTGCCCAATACAGGAGCACCTAGATACATAAAGCAAGTTCTTAATGACATACAAAGAGACTTAGACTCCCACACAATAATAGCGGGAGACTTTAATATTCCACTGTTAATATTAGACAGATCAACGAGACAGAAAATTAACAAGGATATTCAGGACTTGAACTCAGACCTGGACCAAGCAAACCTAATAGACATTTACAGAACTCTCCACCCCAAATCCACAGAATATACATTCTTCTCAGCACCACATCACACCTACTCTAAAATTGGCCAAATAATTGGAAGTAAATCACTCCTCAGCCAATGCAAAAGAATGGAAATCATAACAAACAGTCCCTCAGACCACAGTGCAATCAAATTAGAACTAAGAATTCAGAAACTAACTCAGAACTGCACAACTTCATGGAAACCAAACAACTCGCTCTTGAATGTTGACTGGATAGTCAATGAAATGAGGGCAGAAATAAAGATGTTCTTCAAAACCAATCAGAATGAAGACACAACGTACTAGAATCTCTGGGACACATTTAAAGCAGTGTCTAGAGGCAAATTTATAGCAATAAATGCCCACATGAGAAGCAAGGAAAGATCTAAAATCAACACCCTATCGTCAAAATTGAAAGAGCTAGAGGAGCAAGATCAAAAAAACTCGAAAGCTAGCAGAAGACAAGAAATAACTAAGATCAGAGCAGAACTGAAGGAGATAGAGACACAAAAATCCCTTCAAAAAATCAATAAATCCAGGAGCTGATTTTTTGAAAAAATCAACAAAATAGACCACTAGCCAGATTAATAAAAAAGAAAAGAGGGAAAAATCAAATAGTTGCAATAAAAAATGATAAAGGGGATATCACCACCAATTCCACAGAAATACAAACCACCATCAGAGATTAATACGAACAACTCTGTGCACATAAACCAGTAAACCTGGAAGAAATGGATAAATTCCTGGACACTTACACCCTCCCAAGCCTAAACCAGGAAGAAGTCGAAACCCTGAATAGACCAGTAACAAGGTCTGAAGTTGAGGCAGCAATTAATAGCTTACAACCAAAAAAAGCCCAGGTCCAGATGGGTTTACAGCCGAATTCTACCAGACATACAAAGAAGAGCTGGTACCACTCCTTCTGAAACTATTCCAAACAATACAAAAAGAGGGAATCCTCCCCAAATCTTTTTATGAGACCAACATCATTCTGATACCAAAATCCAGCAGAGACTCAACAAGAAAAGAAAACATCAGGCCAATATCCATGATGAACATAGATGGAAAAATCATCAGTAAAATACTGGCAAACCGATTGCAACAGCACATCAGAAAGCTTATCTATCACGATCAACTAGGCTTCATCCTGGGGATGCAAGGCTGGTTCAACATACACAAGTCTATAAACATAATTCACCACATAAACAGAACCAAAGACAAAAACCACATGATTATCTCAATAGATGCAGAGAAGGCCTTCGACAAAATTCAACAGCCCTTTATGCTAAAAACTCAATAACTAGGTATCAGTGGAACGTATCTGAAAATAATAAAAGCTATTTACAACAAACCCACAGCCAATATCATACTGAATGGGCAAAATCTGGAAGCATTCCCTTTGAAATCTGGCACTAGACAAGGATGCCCTCTCTCACCACTCCTATTCAATATAGTATTGGAAGTTCTAGCCAGAGCAATCAGGCAAGAAAAAGAAATAAAGGGTATTCAA
>CAUYLG010048488.1:0-105705 GCA_963573385.1 Cacajao melanocephalus
ACCCTGATGACCCTGGACTGTGCATACATGTCTGTGTGTATTCTCCAGTGCCACACACTTGACCCTGATGACTGTGGACTGTGAATGCATGTCTGTGTGTGTCCCCTGGTGCCACACACATGACCCTGATGACCCTGGACTGTCCATGCGTGTCTGTGAGTGTCACGTGGTGCCACATGCATGACCCTGATGACCCTGGACTGTCCATGTGTATCTGTGCCTGTCACCCAGTGCCACACGCATGACCCGCATGACCCTGGACTGTGCATACGTGTCTGTGCATGTCCCCCAGTGCCACACACATGGATCTGAAGACTGGGCTTGCTGGCTTCCACGGCGTTTCCTCTTTGTCCTCTTGGTGTCTGATCTGAACGTTCCGGGTGCGGTGGGGGAATGACAGCCTCAGATGGAATGGTGGCCGCTGCTGAGCAGAGCCCATTTTGACCTTGGTCAGCAGAAGCCTGTGGATTGTGTGAAATGCTTCCCTATTTTATTCCTGTTACAACACAGCAAATGGAATTTTATTACTTTCAAGTGTAGAGTCCATTATGAAACTAAAGTATAAATCTGTCCCAACAAATTATGGGTGAAAAATATCTGATGTCTTGCGTCGTGTAGCCACGTATCAAAAAATGACACTCTTATGAAACACAATAGCCAGACCTTACACTCCACACTGCACTGTGGAAAGTAGTGGTTATTAAACTCACTGTGTAGACGGGTCAGAAACATCAACCAGCAACAGTCTGCTTTTTAAAGCTTAAAAATTATTTCAGTTTTAATTACAGTACATTCAAATTAAATTCATCATTTAATTATGTAAGTTAAAAATGGTTTCATAATATATTTTGTCTGTCTGACAAACCTGACTTGGTACCTCTGGGAATTCCCTGTTTTTTCTCAGTTTGGAGTCTGCACCGTGTGTTTGTGCCCTCGTCGATTCTGAATAAATTCTTTTCTGTTTCTGTGAGGTTTCTTTAAGAGGAGCAGTGTGGCAACTATTTCCCCTACATGTGCTGACAGTAAGAAAATGGTGGCAAGAACTATAACTTACTCCCCCACTGGCCAGAAAGTTGTGCAGACTGAATGGGCCAGGCAGATGGGTCTTATTATATGGATCTTTGTTGGTGCAAGATGGCTTTGAGTCATTGATCTGCACTCTTCCCAATTTGTTACTGAATTACAAAATACATGAGAAAAATCCACAAGCCAGGAGGAGTATGCGGAGGCTGACTTTGCGCGGGTGAGTGCTCTGGCTCCTCTTCCTGTGGACCCGGGAACAGGCGTCCCTGCACCCCACTGCCGGCTTGTTCCTCCCTCAGCAGCCATCCCCCACCACTGCCAGGGGAACCTGTGTGGACGTCTCTACCACAGATGAGTGTTACCTGTTTTCACATTTATACACGTGGAGCTGTCTGGCTGTGTGTGTCTGCTTTTTCTCAACATTACGTTTGTGTGAAGTATGTACGTCACTGTATATAGGTATAGTTTGTTCTTATTGCTGTATGCTGTTCTGTGGTATGATGATCTGACAACCTATTTATTCGTGCAACCCTTGGCGCATTTGGGAGGTTTCTAGTTTTTGACTCTTATGGATAATAATGCCATCTCTTTGTAGATGTCTTTCTGTTGGGTGGATACCTTGGGACGGCATTGCTGGGGCACAGCACCTGTGTGTGTTTGGCTCTAGTGCCTCCCACCAAGGGGTTTCCCACGGGACATATTCACTCTTTCATGGGCTTGTGTGTGAGTACCCTCCGTCCACATCCTTACTAAACATGGTATCTTTTCGTTTACAGAGTTCGGCCATTTTGGTAAGTATGTAGTATCCCGTGGTGGCTTTAATTTGCGTTTCCCTGTGGCCACAGATGCTAAGCACCTATTTATGTGTTGATTGACCACTTGGAATTCTGTCTTGTAAAGTACCTGTTGATATGTTTCACTTATTTTTCATTCAGGCTTTCTGCCTTGTTCTTAATGATCTGTAAGAATTATTTTTATATGCATCCTTTGCTGGGTATGTGCCTGGCAGGTTCCCTTCTGTTTTGTGGCTTGCTTCTTCCCTCTTCTGCATGTTTTCATAAACCAACGTTCGTAATTTTAGTGCAGTGTGATTTGTCATTTTCTTTCCTTTGTGGTCAGTACCTTTTTCACAACTATCTGTCTGCCCACCTGAAGATGTTTTTTGTTGTCATCTTAGACCAGACCTTGTTGCTTACCGAAGGTCTGTGATCCAGCTCATGTTAATTTCCAACATGGCGGGCTGTATGGACTGTGGTTCATTTAGCGTAAAAGAGCAATTGACACAAGCCCTGCATATTGAAAAGATCCTGTTTTCCCTGTGGATTTGGGGTGGAATCTTCACTATACTCCAACGACTCTGTTTGTGTTGGTCTCATTCTAGCATGTTCTCCTTTATTTACTTGCTGAATCTTATATTTTAATTACATGGGTTTAGAAGAAGTCGTGATATTTGGTAGTGTGAGTCCCCCAAGCTCGTTTTTTCTTCAAGGTTGCTGTTTCAGGTTCTTTGTGCTTCCATTTAAAATGTAAAATTGTCAGTTTTCAAAAAAATACTGCTGAGATTTTGATTGCGATTGCATTGACTGCTGATTAATTTGTAAAACATTGACATCTGAATCACATTGGGTTTTTCAGTCCATGCACATGGTATATCCTCCATGTATGAGATCTCTAATTTCACTTACATGTTGTAGTTTTGTATGTAAAATTCTTACACATCTCTTGATAGATTCAGTCCTGGACATTTGCCACTGTTGTATGCTATTAGAAATGTGATCTTGTTTTCAAAGCTTACTTTGCATTTGTTTGTTGGGGCTATATGGAAATACAACAGCTTTTGATTTTGGTAATCATTGACCTTATACCCAGCAGTCTTGTAAAATTCACTTGGCTGTTTTAATAGTTGTGGAGATTGCTTTGAGTTTTCTGTGAGCAGTGATGTCTTCCGTTCTAATCTTTTTGCTTCCTTTTCTTTTTTGCCTTTTCGGCCTGGCGAGGATCTCTGCCAGGGTGCTGAGTGGGAGTGGTGACAGTGGACTTCCTGGCCTCACTCCTGTTTGGGGAAGGGTCTCTGTTGCCCCAGAAGACGGTCCGTATTTGCCGCTCTGCTCTGGGTTCTGCAGGCTTCTCTCCTTCTTGTGACTTTGGTTCTCTCTTTGGTTTCACTGTCACTTGGCGTTCCTCCACCAGCATAACAGGCTAGGGCCATCGTGGGTGCTTGGAGCCATAGTCACTGCCCACAGAATGGGGTGGGGAGGGTCCGCGGTAAGGGACAAAACTGGCCCTCCGCACGCTGTCACATTTCTTTGTGGTAGCTTGGTAAGATTTTTTAGAAGAATGTTCTCTGATGGATTTATAGCCTCTAAGACTTTTGCTCTTTGAAAGGTTTATGGCTTATTCCATGAAATTAAGTCAACTAAAGTTTCAAAATTTCCAAGCTGCAGGAGGGAGGAACCATAGGTCACTTTAGATTCCAAGTGTTTGTTGAAGGAAATACTAACCCACACTTAAGCCTCAGTGATGCACTTCGTTTCCTTTATTCTGTGTGGAGCAGAAATGAAAACAAAGAGATGTCTTCATGTAAATATATGCCCAGTGTCAGCAACTGCCCACTTAGCAGAGTGACCATGCCTGTCTCGTAAATGAAAATCACAGACTCTGTGGCTCACCCAAATGTGGACTTTGGGTGTATCTGGTAAGTCAGGGGAAAATACAGTCATAAAAGCCATTGTGTTTGAAAGTTGCAATATGTACCACATCCGCCTGTCATTCATTAGGATGTACTTTAGTGAGGGATGTGCCGTCTATGTTTCAGATGTCCTTCAGAAACGAAGGGCTCTTGAGATCTTAGCAGCATGTGCTTTCCGTGTGTTTTCTTAGAAAAGTGATCATGGTAGTTCTCTAGTCTGATTAGTAAAGTGTTGTTAGACGCATACATCAAGATAAAAAGAACTCAATCGTGCTTGAGTTGTATTAAACCATTTAATTTCTAGTACGTTTTTCTGTTGTGAGTGTCGCCTTGGGTTGTTGAGAGACACACCCTCTAAGGGGAAGGTGACGGAATTAGGGGAAGGAGGAGACTCGGGGGTAAGCCTGGAAGGCAGCTTCCTGGTGGTTCTCATCCCAGATCCAGTAGAGAAGGCTTTGCTTTCCTTGTGGGCTTGAGATAGCACTGCTTTCTTTAGGAGGGGTTTCATTTCATTTTCAACTGTGGAATTGTTTGTTCTTAACTCCTTGGGTAATTTTTCTTTTCTCTACCCATGATCTTCATGAAGATTTGTGAATTTTTTCTAGATATTCTGAGGGCTCACAGCAGTTCCCTCCATTGTATGTGACTCTGGATTTCTCATTGCAGCCTCTGCAGGCTCTGGGAGGCATTGGGAGTCCTGGGGCTTAAAGTACCACAAACTTGTGAATTTCTGGAGCTGTTTGACATCAGATCCTTAAAACTTAACTATGGCCCCCAAAAGGCAGAAAATGGTTTCTTTTGCAATTTGCTTTCAACCTCAGCCCCCTTTGAGCTAGTTTCTGAGGCAAATCCAGGAAGACCTTAAAAACTTCCCTTCCGTTCACATTTTTGTCGTGTGCCTACTGTGTGCCTTATGCCAGGGATTCCACAGGAGGTCACATTCCAGCCAGGGGCAGGCAGAGGGGCCGACAGATAACGAGGAATAAGCAACTACTTAATGTCAAAATGGAATAAGATACCAGAAAAAGAAAAGAGCTTGGAAGGGCCAGAAAGTAGAGTGACAGGAGTGAGTGTCCGGGAGGTCAGGAGTAGCCCCTGGGAGGGGGTACATGTGGGCATGGAGGAGGAGAGAGAGGTGCCCACCTGCAGCCTCTAAGCCGTGCGGAGAACTTCCCCTTCCCGGACGCCATTGGCCCTGGAGCCTTTCTGCAGCACACCAGGGATGTGGATGAACTCCAACCCAGTACTTCTGTGGGGAGAAGAGGATCAGGCTCAGGGGCGATAAGGGACTGGTTCAGGGTGAGATAGCCCGCTGTGGCAGTGACAGGGCCAGGTGAAGCTCAGGTGTCCCGCTCCCTGTGTAGCACTTTCCCAAGCCCAGGGTATGGGGGTGTGACATGTCCTGTGTGCTCTCAGTGGAACTTGCAGCTAGCACCGGGTCAGGTGCTCATCAGACAAGCCAGCATATGGGCCCCAGCAGACCCAGCCGGAGCCAGAACAGCTTGGAGTCCTGTGGCAGGAAGGAGGGGCCCTTGGGCAGACCCTGATGGTCCTGTCTGTGGCTGTGGGAGCTAGTTTTTTAGCCCGACTGAGCATCATGGCTGCGGACTCAGTCTTCTCATCTGTGATATGGGGGCTAAGGTCTCTGGGTCCCCTTGCAGCTCTCTGTGGCATCTGTCTGCCTGGTCCTGTTTCCGCCTCTGGTAACGATACTTTAGTTTTCCTTCGAGGAATGACCTTCGTTCCCATTGGACTCACCTTGGTGGGGCTGCCTGTCAGGGTGTCCTGGCCTCCCCAGACAAGGGGTGTGGCTCAGTGCAGGCCATCAGGTGTGGCTGGACAGAGTGTTCTGAAAGGACTCTCCATTACTTCCTGCCTCTGAGTCCCTCCAGGTGCTTTGTCAGCTACCCCGTTCTCTCCCAGGAGCTTCCCGTTTGCCTGGATTATCCAAAGTCTATTTCTGTTGCTTGCAACCATGAACTCCTGACAGGTGCACATTGGGTCTAGCCTGCCTGTGCTGTGGAACCTGAATTCTCACTTCCTTTGGCTCAAGCACTCTGTATCCTCGCCTGTTTCCAGAAAGAAGGGTTCGCAGACTATGGGCATGGCTGTTCTGCCCAGCAGGTTCCGCAGCTGGCTTCTTCGCCTCCTAATGTCAGGACCACTCGTTTGCAGACTCCCCCCAGTCTTCTGCTTCTCTGAATCGCAGCTCCCACCGGCTCCCTCCCGGGAGGCTGTGGGCCCTGGTGACCTGGCTCTCAGTGAGCCTTCACCAGAGGCACCAGGGAACGATCGTTTCTGACCGAAAAGGAGACCCGGAGGCTGAGTATGTGCCCAAGTGGAAGGGAATGTTCTCCAAGCCCTCCTTAGTGGGGTGAGCCCCCACCCACCAGTGCAGGGAAGGGGTCCTCACCCAAGCTCGGCCTGGCCTAGATCCTACCCCAGACCCTCTGCACTGCTCAGAAACCTTCCGGGGGCTTCTGCCTCCCTCACACACAGGACACGAGATTCCGAAAAGCCCTCTTGCTTATGATACAGCTGGATTCTGCATACGTTATGTCAAAAGTATTTCTCATTAGCTTGGCTGTGCATTGAAAAGTAGGAAAAAACTCATAGAATAAGTAATAGGGCTACATGGTATCCCCGTTTTCAACATTGTGCGGTTAACTTCTGGACATTTCCCTGTAGGCGGAAGGAGGTACCGATGAAGCCTAAATGCCAAGGTGTTGACCGTGGTTGAAGCTAGGTGCTATGGGCCGTTACACAGTTCTCTTTACTTTGTATATGTTTCAAGTTTTCATAATAAAAAAGCTTTTTTTAAAGGAGAAACTTATGTCAAAACTTGCAAAATCTTAAATTGCAAATATCAGTATGAACACTTCTTTTTAACTTAAAATATTTGTACATTTTACTCTTTACATATCCAAAAAAGAAACAAACCATTAAAACCCACTAGTATGTGGGGGAATCCAAAAGGAAATACATATTCCAACCAAGGAATTTGACTCTATTGCAAATGCACTCACCTGAGTAACCTTGGAAACCAGCTTCTTGCCTGGATATGGAAAGGCCGAGAATGAGAGAATTGTCTGTAAATGTGGTAGTCTTGTGAATGTGTTTCTCATGTGTAGAGGTTAGCAATTCTGAAACTACTTTATGTGTGTATCAGAATGGAACAAATGCGAAAAGATATTGTAGGTAATAGGAACCAGGTTTCCCACCGTCAGATATTTAACAAAAACGAGGAAAGGGGGAGACTGAAACACACCTTGTGATCTTGGGATCCGAGGTCTCAGTACAGACTCAGTATTGTTCAAGTGTAAACTGGTACGGAAACCCCGAGGTGTGAGTGAACCCCTACGCACGCTGCCTGCTAAGAGGACCCTGTGCACTCTGTCGCCCAGCAGCCGTGGGCACATCTAGCAGGAGATTGGGGTCTCGAACGCAGTTCCCAAAAAGGAACTAGGGCTCCTTGGAGAAGCCGTTGATGACGGGACTGTGACAGGGACATCTTGTAAAATCAGAAAGTAAGCAAATGCTCCGAAAAAGACGGGAGTGGAGGCTTGTCGGAAAAACGTAGGAGCTGGCCTGCGGGAGCTCCCGATGGCTGGTGCGTTAGCAGCAACACAAATGGTGAGTGTGTTGGACTGATGACACAGAGGGTGAGGTAGCTAGCTGTGAGTCCACACTAACGGAAGTAGGTTACTGAGCCACTGGAAGGATGGAACTGTGGAAGCTCATCCTTGCAGTGGAATTCTAAGTAACAAATACAGAAAAAGGAGGCGATTTGGATGTCACCAGCAGGCAAGCATCGTGACAGTGAGTGTCACAGCCCAGCTCCCCTGATGAATCCAGGCCCACAAAGACGTGTGTTGATGTTGGGTTTCTCTCTCGAGTGAGCTTTGGTAGTTTGGGTTTTTCAAGGCACTTGTTTATTTCATCTAAGTTGTCAAATTTATTAGCATAAAGTTATTCATTATATTCCCCACTGTCCTTTTAATATTTGTGCACTCTGCAGTTAATTCCTACTCTCATTCTTTTTTTTTTTTTTTTTTTTTGACACAGTCTCACTCTGTCACCTGGGCTAGGGTACAGTGGTGTGATCTCAACTCACTGCAGCCTTGACCTCCTGGGCTCAAGTGATCCTCCCATCTCAGCCTCCCGAGTAGCTGGGACTGCAGGCATGCACCACCACGCCTGGCTATGTTTTTTCATATTTGTTGTAGAGATGGGGTTTCACCATGTTGCCCAGGCTGGTCTCAACCTCCTGAGCTCAAGTAGTCCCCCACCTTGGCCTCCCAAAGTACTACGATTACAGGCGTGAGCCACCATGCCTGGGCCCCTCTCTCATTCTCGATGTTATTAATCTCTGTCTTCTCCTCTCTTTATTTATCTTTATCAGCTCGGCTGGAGGCTTATCAATTTTATAGTCTCAAATAATCAGCTTTCAGTTTCATTGATTTTTCTATTACATTGATTTCTGTTACTGTCTTTCTGCTTATTTTGAGTTTAATTTGTTCTTTTTCTGATTTTTAAGGTGAAACCAAAGGTCATTGAATTGACTCCTTCTTTTCTAACACAGGCATTTGGTGCTCACATTTCTCCTCCTGAGTACTGCAGATTTTTATATGTTGTATCTCCATTTTCATTCACTTCATGATGTGTTATTTCGTTTGCAGATACTTTGGATTTTCGGCTGTCTTTCTGTTACTGATTTCTAACTGAATTTCAGTTTTGCCGGAGAACACGCTTTCTGTGACTTGCCTTATGTCCTTTTAAATCTGAGACGGGTTTTATGGTCCAGAAGATGTTCAGTCTTGGTAAATGTCCTGTGCATGTGTAGAAAGAATGTGAATAATGTGTATTCAGCTGTTGATTATGGAGGGTTCCGTGAGCGTCATTTTGGTCAGGTTGGGTGGTGGTGGTCAAGGCTTCTCTGTTCTTATTTTCTGTCTGCTTGTTCTGACAGTTACTAAGAGCAGGGTGTGAAAATTCCCAACTATCATTGTAGATTTGTCCATTTCTTCTTATGCTTTTATTTTATATTTTATTATATTTTACACCTCGTGATGTTGAGATCTGAGGTCTCAGTGTAGACTCATGACTGTTGAAATGTAATCTTGCATGGACATATTGAGTGTGAGTAAACACTTGCGCACCCAGCCTCCTTCAAGTATGAAGCTCTGCTGTCAGGTGCACAAATGTTTTTAAGACTGTCATGTCCACTTGATCAACTGACCCCTTTATCATTATGAAGTGGCCTTACTGTATTGCTGGTAATATTCTTTCTTTATAATTTACTTTGATGTAAATATAACCATTACAGCTTTCTTTTGATTAGTGTTTATATCATACACATTTGTCCATCTCTTAATCTATTTCTATATTTTAACTATAACTTAAGATAGATTCCTTGTAGGCAGCACAAGGTTGGGCGTGTAATGCTTGGGAAAGATTGATTGTGCGTTATAAAACGCATAGCCTCCTCTCCCCAAACCCTTCTTAGTCCTGCCTCACAAGATTCCTCTTGACGCTCTGGCAAAGTGGGGTCTTGCTTTTTCATCCAGTCTGACAAGCCCTGCTCTTTAAATGGGGTGTTCAGACAGTTTGATATGGTCCCTGGTATAGTTAGGGTTCGCTGTCCCTGATTGTTTAACTTAGATGCTTTAATTCTTCCTTTTACATTTCCATCAAACTGTTGTCACCTTTTTAAAAGGTACATTTCTGTGTTTTCTGGACTTTTCATTTTTTAGGACTATAATATGTGTATGTTTTTAAAACAACTATGTAGTGTTTTTCTTAAGAGTTGTTACTGATTTTTGTAATACCTTGGTGATGAAATAGCATAATTTTGAATAGTCCACTCCACCCTTTTTTTTTTTTTTTGATAAGTCCTGGTGTTTTTAGTATATAGTTTTGCAGGAACGTGACGTTCCTCCAGAACATTTCTGTTTACTGAATCTGCAGTTGGGAGGATAATCTGTCTCTAGCCGTCAGTGCTGTGTTAGGTGAAACCCTGCTAGACACTGGACATTTGGCTAGGAACTGTGCATGTCAGCTTGCCAGAACTGTAGCTTTGAGATGCATAATTGACCAGTATTAAAGCGAGCACAGAACAGGGTAGGAGTGAGCACACATAGCCTCTTAGCCATCCTCAAGTCTGGGCTAGAGCTATTCTTATTTGAGGATAAATAAACAGAAATAAATCTTACCTTTGGATTTGTCCAAAAAAAGGTATCCCAGAATATGGGAAAGAGGGAAATATCCTGAAATGCAGAAGAATATATCTCTGAAAATGAAATTAAATCAGGAAAAAATATTTTCAAAAGGCTTTGGCTAAAAGAAAACCTGGATCAACAAGGAGAAGCAGAAGGTCTTGCATAAAGAGGGCCTAGGCGAGTGAGAGGATGATGGGTTAGTGATAAAGGGAAGTGATTGAGAGCAAAGAGTTCACGGCTTAGTTAAAATCTGTATTTGAAGCCATAAAGAATAAAATGGGTATTGTGGAAAATAGCAGCAGTGAAGTGAAGAACATATTTGAGAGGCTGCCTGGGAATGCAGAATAAACAGCAGATGTGTCACCGGTGAAAGAGGCCAGATCTGATGGGGAGACTCCAGCCAAATAGCATAGGAATCTCTGAAGAAGCCAGAGCAAGTTTAACAAAAATAATAATCAATGACATAATTGAAGAGTATTTTCCTGAGCAGAAAGAAGACCTATATTTGTTGAAAGGGTCATGTTTTGAGCAAAATAAAAGACTCTTACTTATATATCTTCTGACAACGTTTTTAAATTTTAAGATTCAAGAAAAATATGTTAGTAGATTCCAGGCAGAAGAAAATGACAAGAAATACAACATCATGAGTTTTACCTGGAAAGGAGCTATAGTTGAGCTGGACTTCTCTACAGTGTTGAGCAGGAGACAACATCCAAAGAGTTTGAAGGGGGCACGTTTGTGATCTAAGATTTTTATACCCAGCCAAGATGTGTTTTTTGTGTGGAGGGTACTGTCATCTGAGATTTGTGAGGGTTTGCAAAATATGCCATCTACATTCCCTTCAAGAAAATCTCTCTTTCTGACCAAGGGATGAGTAAACATTCTGACCCTGAAGACAAATAAGTCACTGTCATTTCTAAGGAGATAACCAGATACAGAACAACAGTCATGAAGATATTAATCAGAGTTGTAGATATAATGAACATAAAATTGGAAAGCATCTAGATAGCCAGCCTTGGGGGCAGGGTGATTCTTTACATGATGCATTGGTTAGAGTTCTTTGGTTATAAGCAATTGGTTAAACAACAACAACAACAACAACAAAATTCTAGACTAATGAAATTAAGAAAAGGAATTTGTCACACTTTTAAAGAAAGAGATGAACACAGAAGCTTCTGAAAGCACTTGAGCCAGGATTAGTCAGGGACTTTTGGTGGTATGAGTTCTGAGACTTGTCTCTGTTGGGTTCCTCTGTATACTGCCCGATCCTTTGAAGACGCAGGTCTTGGAAAGAACTTGACGAGCTCAGCTGGTGCCACATACTGCTCTTTGGCCTGGCACTTCCCGGGAGCAGCAGGCTCATCAGAAGCTCCTGAAAGTGGGGCGGGGCAGCTGTCTATCACACATGGGGTAGGAAACAGCCGTTCAGAATGAAGCTTACCAGGTATTGTTAATGCCGTTGGAAAATGCCTGGCTGTAACATCAGCACAGAGAATGTGATAGACAACTGTATCGCTAGAGGTGCGTATGGGCAAAAGGCAAAGAAAAACAGTGGCGAGGAAGCATGTCAGAATGTTCCCGAGGGCTTGTCTCTGTGTGACGGCATCATGGATGACTTTTTAAATACTTGCCTGTGATGAGCATGTCTTGCTTTTACAAGCAGAACATGAAAAAGAAAACCTGAGAAAGTGGTAATTAAGAAGACAGAAACATGAGGGGACTATTTCAGGTGTCATGTTACGTGAGGAAAGTGGACTTTAGAATTAAATTCTGTGATTACGCAGACATTATGACTCCAGATGTGTATAGGTTGAGACCGATGCAAGTGTGCCGTGATGACATTCTGTGGTGAGAGTGCGCCAAAAGTGATCTTTCTTTTAAAACATTTTATTTCATATTTATTTCATAAGTTAATATAACGTAGAATAAATTTACATTAGTTGGAAGATAATCTGTTTCTTCTCAAAAGCCAAATGTTGGGGAAACTTCTGGAAGGGATAAGGAAGGTGTTTCTAGATCAGAGATTTTGGACCAAGGGATGATATTGTCCCCGAGAGGACCCGTGGCAGTCCCTAGAGACATTTTTGGCTGTCATGACTTGGGGGATGCTACTGGCATCTGGTATGTGGAGGCCCGGGGTCCTGGTAAATAGAATGCGTAGGACAGCCCTGCACCCCAGCAACTGCATACCCAAACCCAAGTCCCGGTGGTGCTGAGGCTGAGCAACCTGCTCTCCAGAGACATTGTGATTTACCATCAAAATCCCAACTGCTTGTGTTTGTAGAAATGATTCCATATGAAGTGTTCTGTCAGTCCTTGGTCAGAACAAGAATAAAGAAGGAAGTTGGTGGGGCGCGGTGGCTCATGCCTGTAATCCCAGCACTTTAGGAGGCTGAGGTGGGCGGATCACTTGAGGTCAGTAGTTCGAGACCAGCCTGGCCAACATGGTGAAACCCCCTCTCTACTAAAAATACAAAAATTAGCGGGGCCTGATGGCACGCACCTGTGACCCCAGCTACTTGGGAGGCTGAGGCAGGAGAATTGCTTGAACCTAGGTTTGGGGGTTGGTGGAGGTTGCGGTGAGCCAGGATCGTTCCAGTGCACTCCAGCTTGGGTGACAGAACAAGACTCTTGTCTCAAAAAAAAAAAAGGGGGGAGTCATTGTTTCTCTTGTTAGATGCAGTTTTCCAGGTCAGAACTTCTGTGTTGTGACTCCAGTCTCTTTTCTCCTTCTAACCTTGCAGGTTCACCCGCGGAAGCCAGTGGACACCTCTGCTCTCCTTGTGGGTTACCTGGCTCCTGAGAGCTTGCTGGCGAGGCTCGGCGCTTGAACGTCTGTGACCCAGCCCTCACCATTCCGGTACTTGTATGTGTTGGTGCGAGTTTGGAGCTCATTGGAGCTATCGTTTGCGTGGAAATTTTGAGCCATTTCGAATCACTTAAAGGAGCGGACGTTGCTAGCAATGAGCTCCCAAAGCCATCCAGGTAAGGCCCGGTCCTGTCTTCTCTGGGCACACAGCTGGGCATTCTTTTCCCGAAGTAGAATTTCTTGTGACTACAGCTTGCTTACTGGAGTCGAGACTTTTGTTTTTCTTGATAGTGTCACTGTTGGTTTTTGACAGCACAAAGTACAAACTGGATGGTTTGTTCTTTTCCTTGGTGAAAGAAGAACAATAAAACCTGGGAGGATTTGGAGTCCAGTCTGCTGCCCTGGTTTGCAGGCTGACTTGAGTGGCACACAGGTTTTGTTGATGCCAGGAGAAGAGAGCTGCTTTTGGCAAGGGTGACGATGAAAGGTCAGGTTGTGATTTGGAGCGGTGACTTCTGGCCCAGTGTCTGTTTTGTATGAGGGATTGTGTGAGGGGTGGGCGTGCTCCTCCGACTGGGCGCCTGGGTCTGGGAGGAAGCACATATTCCCACTCAGATGGTGGCCATGGTTGCTCCCGGGGTCCGAGCGCTTCTCTGAGGGGTTGTGCTCAGCAGCCCAGTCTTCACAGCAGCCCAGATCGTCTCAGGCCTAGAGGGAAGAACTCACTTGCCTGAGGTCACAGAGCTGGAAGGTTGGGGGCCCACGGGACGGGGAACCAAGCCTGTCCTGCTCTGAGCTTCAGAAGCATGTCATGGGTGCATCCACTGAGGACGCCACACTTTCAGTCCTTGGAAAGTCACCGAGCTGCACCGTAATGAAACACAGAGCCCTGGCACTGACCTGCCGGAGTGTCAGCCTCCTTGAGAGTCACTCGCATGCTGCCCAGCCTCCTGCCACTTCCAGCGCACCGTGGCCTTCAGGGGCACTTAGCTGTCAGCTTCTGTCTCGCGTCCACATGAGAGAGAAGGTGGTGGCCGCTGGACAGATGCTTGGACAGGCATCTGACGCCCTGAGCCTTGGCTCTGGGTCCAGGTCCTTAGAGCAGAGGCAGAGGCTCAGGGTCTGGGCACTCCTTTGAGATCGCCTGGAACGCTTACATACATCTTTCCCTGGGTGGAATTGGCTTTGTCTGAAAATTCCAGAGGGCAGGATTCCAGGGTTTTTTAGATATGAAAGTTTTATTGAGTTAAATGGTTTATGTATTGACTGATATAAAGAAATGGTTTATGATCATTGATCACCCAAGACAAAATTAAGCGCTGTGGATGGAAGTGTCTAAGTAGACAGTGAATGGTGCGGCTCTCTCCTCCTGCACCAGCTGCTGTCGGGGTGAGAGTGTAGCTTCTTCCTGTGTGTAAATGTAGTGTCATGTGTGTGAGCATTTTAATAGAGTCTGGTTCTATACGCAGGGCTCTATGTTTTATGTTCTGTCTGTTTTAATGTATTGGAAGCATCAGTATATGTGTAAATATAACTTGTTCTTTTTGACATGTTGCAAATGGATATTTATGTGGATATAACAGTATTTATACCAATTCCAAATTGGCATCAAACAATTATTATACATATATTCTGTATACTTCTATAAATATCACTACTAGACAAATTCCAGGAAGTGGAAGCTGGGTCAGTGGGCCCATGCCCTTAAAACATCGTTAGGTTTACTGTCAGACTGCTCCAGAAGCCTCGTTCCAGCTGCACTTCCTAATTCCAGTGTAAGGATGCACAGTTTGCATTTGTGCTGCACCAGCCCTGGATAGATTCAGTCGATTTCATTTTTGTCAGTGTGCTAGGCGAAAATTATTGTTTGCGTTCACATGACTATTTAAATGGAGGTGCATATTTTTGTATGACTTGGTATATCCATAATCATAGTTTGTGCATGCTATGCAGGCATTTGAAGAGAAAGTATGCTCTTATGATTCTTTTTTAGTCTAAAGAAGTCTATATGTATACATCAATATTGGATTTAAAGTTCTTGGCTGGGTGCAGTGGCTCACTTCTGAATCCCAGCACTTTGGGAGGCCAAGGCAGGCAGATCACGAGGTCAAGAGATCGAGACCATCCTGGCCAGTATGGTGAAACCCCATCTCTACTAAAAATACAAAAATTAGCTGGGCGTGGTGACGTGCGCCTGTAGTCCCAGCTACTTGGGTGGCTGAGGCAGGAGAATCACTTGAACCCAGGAGGTGGAGGTTGTAGTGAGCTGAGATCATGCCATTGCACTCCAGCCTGGTGACAGAGCGAGACTCTGTCTCAAAAAAAAAGTTCTCTTATTTATAAGTATTTTATTTATATATAGGAGGATACGTATGCTTTCTTTATATGTTATTTTATTTATATATTAATTCAGTTATTTAAATCAATATGGCTTTACTTATTTTTTTCTGTGGGCTCACTTGCTTGGAAAATGAATTTTTCTACTGTAATTATAGTTTTGGAATATTCTTCTTATATTAATAACCATTTTTTGCTTTATATAGTTCAGTTTTTTTTTTCAATGCTTGAAAATTAATGACTATTCTTTTGGTAGATCAGGTCTCTTATCAAAATACAGTATATATCTCTTTGTTTAATGCTTCTTTGACCAAGAGCTTATTGTGTTTCATGAGGTATTTCTGCCCTTGGTTTCTTTGGCTAACAAATATTTCTCCATCTGCTCATCTCTAACCTTTTCAGGCCGTGTTCTTTGAGGCTCAGGGCTGTAGGCAGCAGGGCGCTGGGTTTGGCCTTTTCCCTGGGAATTTCAGCCGCTGCGGTTCAGTTTGATCAGCGGCCTGCCTGGCCTGTCCTGCCCCCATGAGTTGGGTTGTGCGTGCCTGGTTGCCACCGTGACCTCTCCATTCTCTGTCTCAGTGGGTTGGAGGCTGAAGACAGGCCGCGCTGGCGAGGGCAGAGCTGCGCCTTGGCCCAGCCCATTCTCTGCTCTCTGTCTTCGGGGATGGCGCAGCTGGGGTAGTTTGCCTGGGGCCTGAGGTCTGCTGGCTGCCTCCTCTGCCCTGTCCACCATCATCTCTCCCTGAGGTGTCTGCCCTTCCCCCCAGAGAACCCTTGGGCAGGAGGACCCCTTGTGCCCAGTATGCGCGTGCCACCACATGCACACACTGGCCGGCGGCCCAGCAGCCTCTGCCGACGTCTCAGGCTGGGCACAAGGCTCACCTGGATCTGTGTCCTTGCTCCCGGGCGAGGCACTCCCACTCTGGCTCCCTCGGCAGCTCCATCCCCAGGGAGCTCTGGTTTCCGGAAGTTCCTCCGAGTTTCTCGTCAGTGGATGCACCTGCCCGTCCGCTGCCAGGCATTGCTGGAAGTGCTTTTAGAGTCTTATCTTTCAACATTTTAGTGGGTTTGGGGAGGAAGAGAAATCATTAATACTCAAGGATTCAGTCTGCTGTCTTGAGCGGGAAATTTCTAGGTGTGTTGGAGCACAGCCATGGAACCACCATCCCTTTTCCTCGAGCTAAGGAGCCGGGTCCTGGGCTGCCTGGCCATCACCGGGTAACGCGGTGCCCGGGCCCGGCCTGGCCGCACCTCCCCTCCCTCCATGCGTCTCCCATGCCGTCCCCTGCTGGCTGGCCCCGTCCTTTGCCTTGCCCACCCGACTCACCTTTGCCTTCCTGGCTCACCCTGCCTGTCCACCTGGTGTGGGGCTCTGCTCCTGTGTGGCCTGGTGTGGGTGCCCATGATGCCACCTTACTCTCTGGGCGGGCTGGGCTGGGGAGTCCAGCTGCCCGTGGGCCCCCTCTTACATTTGTACAGTGACTTGGCTTTGCCCTGCTGAAGGGCCCTGTGTATGAATGCGAGGAGCGCGACGCGTCCAGTTTCCTCTCCCTGTGTGGTGTGAAAGTCCCCTGCTTCCGCCTCTGCTGCTGGGTGAGCTCCATGTTAGGGTTTTATTGCCATTCCTGCTGAACTTTGCCAGAGCCAGGCCCTGGTTCTCTGACGTCAAAGCTGCTGAACTGTTGGGATTTTATTGCTCTAAATAACGATTTCTAATGATGTGAGCGGCCTGAGGAAAGTGCCTGGATTGACTTAGCCTGGAAGAGCTCCTTTGAAAGGAGGCCCTGGAGCCTCACGCCCCTTTCCCGGCCAGCCCTCTGCACCCTCCCTGTGGGGATGCGTTTCTTAGGGGCACAGAGCTCCCCTGCCTTGAAGCCAAGTCCCTGGCATGAATCCTGGAGTGTGACGGGAAGCCCACAGGCGCCTGCTGGCAGGACTAGCCAAGGCCCCTCTTTTCCTCCTGGTCCCTTGTTTTCTTCCAGTAACTGACTGTCCCTGTCCTTCCTTATGGTTGAGTTGCCTAGGATGCTGGTGACTTGACTGGCAGCAGGAAAGGCAGGCATTGTCACTTGGCCACCCACTTCACACTGCCCTGTCCCTCCAGTGTAGTTGACCTTTTCTTCTGGAACGCTCGTGCCTAGAGAAAGTCTGGCCCAGAAATGTTCTCAGTGTCAAGGAGCCCCGCAGTGGATTCGCTGGGACGCGTCTGTGGTCACCTGGACGGCGCTCCCGATAGGTTGAGCAGGCAGTGGCGGGTACCTTGAGCATCCTCTCGCTCCCGGAATCTTGGTGAGAGGTACGGATAGTGTTTAGTTCAAAACAAAATAAGTGGCCGAGCACGGTGGCTCACGCCTGTAATCCCAGTATTTTGGGAGGCTGAGGTGGGCAGATCATTTAAGGTCAGGTGTTCGAGACCAGCCTGGTCAACATGGTGAAACCCATATCTACTAAAAATAAAAAAAACTAGCCAGGCGTGGTGGTGCATGCCTGTAGTCCCAGCTACTCAGGAGGCTGAGGCAGGGGAATTGCTTGAACCCAGGAGGCAGAGGTTGCGGGGAGACAAGGTTGCAGTGAGCCGAGATCGTGCCACTGCACTGTAGCCTGGCCGACAGAGCGAGACTCCCTCTCAAAAAAAAAAAAAAAAACCAAAATGATTTTGTAGGAAACTTGTGTAATTTAAGATCAGTGTTTTAATTTGGGCCACTCTATGATTTGTTAATATTCTGTTGAGTCTGAAATACCCCATCCACATAAAAGCACCTAAAATGTCGATGTCAACAGTAAGTTGGTGCTGAGTGAGTTCATGGTCATCCGATTTCTTCAAACCACTGAGCAGTGTCACTCCGTGAGTCCGAGGGAGAAGGCGCTCTCTGTGCGGGCTTCATCTGATTTCTTCAAACCACTGAGCAGTGTCACTCCGAGTCTGAGGGAGAAGGTGCTCTCTGTGCCGGCTTCCAGTCTTCATGTTCGTTCTCACTTTATTTGATCTTGAATCTGTTTATTTTAACCAGTGTGGCTGCCAAGATACTTATATTTTAGTATAGAAGTGATCTCAGAAAAAAGCATTTTTATGGGATATAAATAATGCTCTGCAAAGGTTGTTTGTTTCAGGAATACTGTGTGTGTGTGTGTGTGTGTGTGTATGTGTGTGTGTGTTAGAGGGTGTGTGTGTGGAAGGGTGTGTGTGTTATGCTGCATGTGTTTTAGACACAATGTGTGTGTGTGTTAGGGTGTGTGTGCGTGTGTTTTAGACAGGGGGTGTGTGTGTGTGTCAGACAGGGTATGTATATATATGTGTTTTAGACAGGGTATGTTTGTGTTTGTGTGTGTGTGTGTGTGTGAGACAGGGTATGTGTGTGCTAGGGTGTGAGTTTTAGACAGGGTGTGTGTGTTAAACCAGGGTGTATGTTTTAGACACGGTGTATATGTGGTTGTTAGGGTGTGTTTTAGGGTGTGGTGTGTGTGTTATGGTGCGTGTTTTAGCCAAGGTGTGTGTTAGAGTGTGGTGTGTGTGTATGTTAGGGTGTGTGTGTTAGACAGGGTGTGTGTTTTAGACTGTGTGTGTCTGTTAGACTGGGTATGGGTGTGTGATTTAGACAGGGTATGTGTGTGTGTGTTTTAGACACCATGTGTGTGTTAGACTGGGGGTATGTGTGTTAGGGGTGTGTGTGTGTGTGTGTGTGTGTGTTAGGGTGTATGTATTTTAGGGTGTGTGTGTGTGTTAGGGTATGTGTGTGAGACGGGAGTGCATGTGTTTTAGACAGAGTGTGTGTGTGTTAGGGTGTGTGTGTTTTAGAAAGGATGAGTGTGTGTGTGAGGGTGTGTGTGTTTTAGACAGGGTAAGAGTGTTGTGTTTTTAGACAGGGTATGTGATAGGGTGTGTGTGTATGTGTTAGGGTGTGCATGTGCGTGCATTTGTTAGGGATGTGTGTGTTAGGGTGTGAGGGTGTGCATGTGTGTGTGTTAGATGGGTGTGTATGTGTTAGGGTGTATGTGTGTGTGTGTTAGGGTGTGTGTTAGGGTATGCATGTGTGTGCATTTGTTAGTCAGGGGTGTGTGTATGTGTTAGAGTGTGTGTGTGTGTGTGTGTTAGGGTGTGCATGTGTGTGTTTGTTAGATGGGTGTGTATGTGTCGGGGGTGTGTGTTAGGGTGTGCATGTGTGTGCATTTGTTAGTCAGGTGTGTGTGTGTATGTGTAAGAGTGTATGTGTGTGTGATAGGGTGTGTGTGTTAGACAGCGTCTTGATGATTCCCAAGCTGGAGTGTGGTAGTATGCGCCATAACCTCAGCTTCCTGTGCTTCAGGGGTCCTCCCACCTCAGCCTCCCGAGTAGCTGGGACCACAAGTGCATGCCACCATGCCCAGCTAATTTTTAAAATTGTTTGTAGAGACAGGGTCTCACCACGTTGTCGAGGCTGGTCTCCAACTCCTGGACTCAAGCAGTCCTGCAGCCTCCCAGAGTGCTGGATTATAGATAGGAGCCACTGTACCCGGCCAGGAATACTACCAAGTTTAAGGGGCAGAAAAGGAATTGTGAAGACCTGCAATTAAGCCGAGACATTGATTCTGAGCATGGCCCTTGCTCAGAAACAAGGTGGCAGGAGGCAATGAGAAAGCCTGGGAGCTGAGAGTGGCTTTGGGGGAGGCCCAAGAGGGCTCCCAGGAGGACGGGGTATGCAGTCAGCAGGTGCAGCCAGCTGGCAGGAGTCCGGGGGTGCTCGGACAAGGAGGCAGGGCCTGAGAGCATGCCTGGTGCCAGCTGGAGAACAACTTCTTCATGGCCTCTGCAATAAGCAGAGCTGCGGGTTCTGGGTAGGAGGGAGCAAGACTGAGCCCAAGAGCAAGGGAGAGTAGGCCAGTCCCGCATGAGCTGGAGATTGTAGAGAAGGACAACGGAAATGCCATAGTGGTCCAGGCTGATGTTGGGGTGGGGAATGCTTTTCATCCCCATGTACTGCTTGCTTCCGCTTTCTAAAGGAACAGCTTCAAAAATACTTGCGTACGTTTTCTGACGCACAGCTCCGCCTGCATCCTCCCAGCCGCCCGGCTTGGGGCGTCTGCAGCTCTCAGATTGTCGCTAGCCTGGATTCTCCATGCCATCATTATCTGGGATCTTAATCAGTCAAGGTTTGTTCTGGAAATCATGTAGACATAAGGACTTATTTTTCAACCTACTTTTTTTTTTTGATCCTCAAATTGTGTTTTGTCTTTTAAAAATCATGAGTACTCAGTCATTATGAAGAGCCCAGAAAATTCGCTGTCAATGGAGCATTGATGGTTTGTTTTGGCAATTCTCTGAAAATTCTTACACAGTTTGTGGAACATTTGCATTTGTGTCCCTTTTTCAAAGCCACTATTGTAGAAATGCAAATCTCTGAGTTCTGAGATGCTGAATGTTGGATGATTAATGATATTGAAATTTAAGAATGAACTCCCGGTGTGTATTTGACATAGAAAACTTGGTGCGAGAATCATTAGAAACCATTGAGCACAGCCTGGCGGGAAACAGAAAGGCTGTGATTGAGGCCCCCGGTGGTGGGGGCAGGTCGCACGTGGACAGGTGTGCAGATGTGTGGCTGCCTCCCGGTGCTGGGCTGTGAGAGGCAGGACCTACTGCCGTCAGATATCTGGCTCTATTTGACCATAGGTGTTCAGAACTCATAACAATAATACATCGGCCTTGGTGACTTGCTTGCTCCAAGTCAACCCCACTGCGCGTTTAAGGGAACGAAATGAGCCGCAGGTTTGTTCTGAGTTTTGCTTTGCCACCGCTTCATTGCTGCTTGCATATAGCCTGGACATATTACTGTCTGTGAGCTGGACACATTATTTCTGTTTTGTAGCTGAGGAAACCAGTGTGACTGCTATCAAGACCTTAGGTAGCTGAGGCTGGGCAGTGCATCAGAGGCCGATCTGGCACTGCTAGAATGGGTCACCTGCCTTTAGGGAGTGCACGCCTGTCTGCGGCAGAACGCTGGGTGCCTGGGACCTGGGAGGCATTGTGCCCCCTTGCTTGTGTGAGCTCCCTGGCCAGGGCAGGCAGGGCAGCAGGCACCCTGGTCCAGTGTGGTTCATGCCACAAGGGGGATGGACCGGGCACGGAAGCCCCCTAAGGGATGTGGAGGCCAAGGGAGGCTGCCCCCAGAAAGGGGCTGAGGCTGAAACAGCCCTGTGAGGGTGTGCAGAGGAGGGATGGGGGCCTCCCGTGGTGTGGCCCTGCCAGCTGGGGCCCTGACCTGCAACGCAGGCTTTGGATCACAGTTGGTTTCAGCAAGCATGGGCTTTGCCGTCAGGGAACTTCATTTGTCCTCTGTGTTTTTGTGAACTTTCTCTGAGCTGTTTGCCAGTCCTTAGAACGGTGGGACTGAAGGAGTGACCGGGCGATTGGCATTACTGAGCAAACGCTGAGATTTGGGCGGAAGGAGTGACCGGGCGATTGGCATTACCAAGCGGACTCTGAGATTTGGGCGGAAGGAGTGACCGGGCGATTGGCGTTACCAAGTGAACTCTGAGATCTGGGCTGAAACTTTCATGTGGTGGCCACTTAGCATCCTTCTATTTGCTGATTTCATGAGAACATGGCAAAAAATGGGCACTTTGGGAAAAATTGTAATGAAAATTACAGTTAATTTTAAGAAATCAAAATTAAGACAAAAATCCACTGAGACGTATCCGTATCTGGCCTTGAGTTTTTAAACTAGTTTGCTTTCGGCCACCTAATCAGTCAGATGCTGGGCGTGCTGGCCTTTCAGGACGGAAGCCTCGGGGCATTATTTTCATGTTTGCTTCTCTCTCCTTTCCCCCTTTTTAGGAAAACAGATAGATAAAAAAGATAAATTCTGCCTCCCAGGGAGCTGGGCACAGGTGATGCGGAGACCGAAGGGCACAGGCCAGGCCTTTGGGAGTCCCTGGACAGCGCAGGCGCCTTTCCCCTCCGAGACGGCGCCGGGCCTGCGGGCTCTTGGTTGTGTGCGAGGGCCCTGAGCCCGGCCACCTCATGGTGGCTTTGTTCTCGGTGGACCCCGGGCTTCCTGTCTCCCTCAGCCCGGACTGGCCTCTCCTCTGCCTCTGCCCGGTGTCCTCTGGCTGCCTTTACTTCAGTGCTGCGATCCAAACTCAGAACCCAGCGTGGTTCCGTGCTGAGACGCAGCTGCACAGCTCTTGGGATTTTACCTTGAAACTCCGTTTTCAATGTTACTGTCATTTTCTAGCTTTCACCAATACTCTGTACTTTCAAAAGGAGTAGTAAAGCTTATTGCAACATATTTGTTTCTTATAAAATACATAAATGACCTAAATCTGCTTATTTGTGTTCCATTTGACATAGCATTTATAAAGAGTTATGTAAAGTTGGCTTAAGTGTCTTAATGTTCATTATTTAGTGATGGTCATTAACTGGGGGAGTTTGTTTTTTCCTGTATACAACTACATTCTCATAAGGTTCAAATCAGCTGTTTGACCTTGTATTCATTTGAGATGTCAGGATTTATTATTATGAAGCCGTTGTCTTCAGAGCCTTTCCCTAAAAGTTTTGTGATTGGGGCCATTTTTTTTTAACCTTTAAATGCTTAGACCATTTTCTAAGAAGACTGCTTCCATAATCTGGTTGTTTAGATGATGTCTTCATTCGTTCAGCCTGCTATAATAAAATACCTTAGGGTGGATGGATGATAGGTAAACAACAGAAATGTCTTGCTCACAGTTCTGGAGGCTGGGAAGTCCAAGATCAAGGTACCGGCACACATGGTGTCTGGGGAGGGCTGTGCTCCGCTTCATAGATGGCGCCCTCTTGCTGTGTCCTCACCTGCTGGAAGTGGGGAGGTATCTCACTTGAACCTCTTTAATAAGGACACTAATCCTATTCCTGAGAGTCCATAACTGAATCACTTCCTGGAGGCCCCACCTCTTAATACTGTCACATTGGGTATTAGATTCCAGCACATGAATTTTGGGGGGTATACCAATATTCAGACCACAGCAGCTGCTAAAGCCAAGAGAATACCTTTTGTTATAAGAGCTAAAGGTTTTGTTTTAATTAGTTTGCATTCGTAGCCAAGGGTGTTCCTTTTAAAATATCTATGAGTTTTCCTAGGAAATTTGTGGAAACCGGATACTTATTAAAACTATGTTTCTCAGCGACTTGTAGATTCGGCAGGGTTTGTGAAATGCGTTGGAGTTTCAGGGAAGGCTGTGGAGTCTGTTTGCAGCACGCTTAGGGTTTCCGTGTGCTGTCCTGAAAGCCTTTCTCACCCCTTCACTAGCGTAAGGCTCTATCGAGGGAAGTCCCTCCCTCCCCGTTAGATAGTGTGATGTAGAATTCTTGCTGCTCTTCATTTTCACATGGACTGAATCCAAATCAGGTGGGGCTGATTCTTACAGCCCTGTCTCTCCATCACACAGCACAACAAAAACCCTCCTGCTGCAGGATCGCCACGTTGCCCGCCTTGCCCTGTCTCTGCCCAAACGCCTGCAGTCTCATTGAGGCCGAGCAGGAGCGAAGGCTGCCTTCATCCCACAACTCAATCTCATGTGCTTCCCTAGCACTGCCTTGTTTTTATGAAAGGATCAGAGGGAGGGAGGAAGGCTAAGTTAATTTGTTCTTTCTGATGTTCTAGTGGATAAAAAGAGTTTCAGAACATTTGAGAAGGTGCTAGAGGAAACTGGAGTCACGGAAAGCAGAGGTTTTCATTGGTAAACCAGAGAGATGAGGAGTTTTAGATTTTTTTTTTTTTTGAGACGGAGTCTCCTTCTTGTTGCCCAGGCTGGAGTGCAGTGGCGCGATCTTGGCTTACTGCAACCTCCGCCTCCCAGGTTCAAGCAATTCTCCTGCCTCAGCCTCCTGAGTAGCTGGGATTACAGGCATGCACTACCATGCCTGGCTAATTTTTGTGCTTTTAGTAGAGAAGAGATTTTGCCATGTTTGCCAGGCTGGTCTCAAACTCCTGACCTCAGGTGATGTGCCTGCGTTGGTCTCCCAAAGTGATGGGATTACAGGCATGAGCCACCATGCCCAGCTGAGTTTTAGTTTTTGTAGTGCCTGATGCTTTTTACGTGTTGAAAGCCGACTCCTTGATGGTAATGGTGGCTCTGCTGATGGTGGAGATGGGAGGTTAGGGTCCTGATAGAGATGTCTGGTGTGGGCTGCAGTGAGCCCAGTTTTCTGAGTGACAGGGTCTAGGGTATGACTGCTGAAGAGGGGGTCTGCCGAAGAGGGGAGATCTTCCGTGCCATTCATCTCCTGTGGGCTTCTCATCCTTGGTGTTGCAGCATCAGGATGGGGCCAGGGTGTCTGCCCTGGAGGCATAGACTTGGACAGAGGACTGCAGGGCACAGATGTCCTATCAGTGTGGCCTTCAGCATGGGGAGACCTGTGGCTTTGAAGCAGATGCTTCATTCGAGGCAGGTGGTTCTTTCTAAATATAAACGTAGACGTGAGCATCCCCAGAGGCTGTTTTTGAGAGAGGGTGTCTGTCTCCATGTCCAGGCTGTTGCAGTGGGATGGTAAAGAGCAGAGGCCATCTGACAGCTGGAAGGGTGCAGAGGCATCTCTGAGCAGCAGCCCCAGTGGAGGACCTGGCCTGGAAGTGCTGACACCCCACTGTGGTCCTCCTCTGTCCCAGGCAGCCCAGCCTTCAGGAGACACACCAACAGGGATTGGGGTGGCAGGTGGAGCTCGGTGGGGCTGTCCCCACTGGGTCCGCTCTGTAGCTTCCGAGAACAGTGGATTGTCTATCTGCTTTTACATCTTTGTGTGATTTGGATCCCTTCTGTTCTTCTCCAGTCCTTGGTAGGCTTTGGTAAAACGTCATTTCACAGTGGCTCAGGAAGGCAGGGGTGGGGCTGTGTCCATGTTTGCACAGCCTAGTGTGACTGGACGAGCTCCCTGCTCTGTGACTGGCTTGATGCAGCCGGGGCTCAGGGAAGAGCTGGGGTAGCCTGGGGTGAGGGAGCAGCAGCACCAGCAGGACCCCGTGCCCCAGGCTGCACAGGGACCATCCTGGCCCGAGTGTGTTCTGGGGCGGGGACACATCCCACTCTTCTCGCTTTGTGTTCAGGCCCCCAGCCTGTTCATGTCATGATGTCTTGAAGTCTCCATGCTCAGCTGCCAGCTCTTCTGCTGAGGGAAGAAGTCACAAGTCACGTCCTGGCCTGAGCATGGACGTGGCTTTCTTGGTTCTCGGCTGTGGTTTCCTTGAACTCTCCCTGGTCTCTAGGTCCTGATGCATGAGAATCATATGTCGGGAGGATGTTTCTTGTGTTCACCAGTGTTTCCATTTCTTAGGAAGGTACATGGATGCTGTTATGGGTGGATTTGGTGGACTGATTTACATGGGTGTGGCCTCAAGGATTACATTTTCTAAGGAGGTGGTGTTTTTAATGCCTTGGCCAGGAGATTGCAGGGGTCCCTGGACCACGTGTGTAGTTCTCTGGAATGATTCCGCTCTGGAGTTGCGCTGAGGGAATTATTTCAGGCTTCAATACTGTCTTCAAGAAGACATGAACAATTCAGATCTGCGTTGAGTTGCTCATGCACCCGAGAGAGACAGCTTCAGTGTTCCTCACCAGTGTCCAGATCATGTAGGCTTCACCTGGGGCAGGGGCAGGGGCAGGGGCAGGGACGTCACTCCCGGGGCGGCTCCGTGGGTGATGCGGACGGGGCCTTTTGCCTCCGGAGGCTGGGGTTGCTTCCTTTATCAGGCCCTGTTTCTTTCGAAGGATCCTTGGCTTTGACTTTTGCCTTCTGGCGGCACCTGGCCCTGCAGCTGATGGAAGTTGGCAGAGCAGAGGACCTCACTGGGACAGTGGGCGGTGGGGTGGTCCTGTTCACAGGCAAAGCCCAGACCCTCTGATGGCGGAAGTGCAGGGCAGGATAGCCGGCCTTCACCTGGACCGGACCAGCAGGTGGCTGAGGTATCTGAGTTGGTATATTCATTCAGAAACGTTGGTTAAAATTACTTGTCAATACAACATCTTTACCATTGTTTTCTTCAAAGTCAGATTCTGTATTTTTTCTTTTATGTAAACTGAATACATAGTTTTCACAAGTTTTTTTAAATGCAGATGGCCTCTGCCTTCACAGTTTACCTTTCAAGTCAGTTTGACACACATGCTCTCCAGAAACAAAACTCAGCCACTGGGGAACCGAACCTACGCTTCTGGTAGAATCTCAGCCTTGAGTGGGAGCCTCAAGGCCCTGGGCCCTGTGTGACATGTGCTCTGGAATCCTCCCCCAGTGGCTTTTGAAATATGGTTAGTGGCTGAATCTCACTTCTGCCTTGGATGCTTATGGAATGCTCTGGATGGACTGAGCTCAGAATCTCATTGAATACTGTGGTCCCGTCAATCTAAATTTTGTACATGAAAATCCATGGGACTCTCAAGGCAGCTACTGAGGATTTGGAGAACTGCCTTAGAAAAATGATAGGAATTTATTTTTTCCTATTTTACATAGTGGATAAATTCTGAACATCAAATGGTAGTTTTGGATTTTAAAAGCTCAGCATGAATAAACTGTGAGCTCAGATGCAGCTGTTTTTTAGTGTGTCAGTTTTAATGGATGTCATTTGACGTTTGCACCAGGGGATCGGACGAAGGTCAGCGTGAGAATCTCAGGGTTAACTGGGCTGCTGCAAGGGTTAGACAAGGCCTCCTCTAAAAGGGATTTCGGGGCACTGATGGATGAAGGGAAGCAGGAGGAGGGTAACGAGTAGAGGCTGTTGCTGTCCCAGTTGTATTGGAGGGTGGTGAGGGAGGTGGTGGAGAGGAAGCCCCTGGGCCTCCAGGACTGCACTGGCTTTGGGTTGCCAAAGAGGTGCCATGGGAGGTCTAGAAACCATGCACTTTGGGACCGAGATAAAACAGGTCTAGCTGGTGGCATGGACCAGGCCAGCCTGGAGTGGAGCTGTCTCTCCGTGCTTGTCTTGAGTACCAGCCTGTGCTCTCTGAGCAGCCTCTGCACGTGGCTTGTGGGCGGGGCTGAGCCTTGCCTCCATGGCGCAGAGCTCCTGGCTGTCGGTGTGCTGGGGAATGCCTTCTGCATGGCCTGGCCTTCCTGGGATTTCCAGAGCAGGTCCACCTGCTTCTCACCGTTTTGTCTTTCTGCCCCCGAAGAGATGGCAGTGTATAGAAACAAGCCAGCTTTTCTTGTTTTCTCGCTCTTGGTGGCTTGTCCCGAGCCTGGACTGGGTCCAGTCTGCTCACTGATTCCGCCAGGGCCCAGCCCCGCGAAGCCGGGTGCCCTGCCGGGCTTGCTCTGTTCCTGGAAAGCTTTGTCACGCACAGCCAGGGGCCGCCTTGGGTGCATCCTGTCTCCTCTGCCGCCGTATGTTTGGTAACAGAAATTGGCTCTGGTCAGATATGTGAATGTGCTGTTAATTTATCCTCATTCTTGGAAGCAAGTTGGGAGCTCAGAGGAAAGGAAGAGCCGCAAAATGTCAAACCCAGCAGCGGCCATCTGACTCGGTTGCTCATTGCTACAGTATGTGATGAAGATGGAAGCGTCTGATTTCCTCACTTGCCAGATTTACGCCTCATTTTGTTTACTCTCGTGAGTCCTGATTTCTTCCTGTTAGAGAGAGGAAGTTTGCAGAGACAACCGGCTTGCGGTGGGGTTTTCTGTGAATGGAGCTTGTATTGCTGAGATGAGTGGCGTGGGAGTCCCCTGCCGGTTGGTGGCTTATGCAGGGTGTGAGTTTCTCTCGAAGTGGACATTTTCCGCCTTCCCGGAGCCGAAGCGTTTTTTTGCCGGTGAGTACAGCTGAGTGTTGCATGCACCTGATGGCAGTGTCTCCGAGCCTTGCCATTTCCTCCATGCCCTCCCTCGGAGCCGTTTGTGTGACAACCAGCTGTTCAGTAAAACCAGTTTGGTGGAGTGGGTGTGTGTTAATTCTAGTCCGTGTGTTTAAAAATACATTCATGTGATGAGAATCGCACTTTACCTGCGGTCTTCTTCTCAGCAACCCAGAGCCCAACCATGAGGAGAGCATCAGACAAATTCCGGTAGACACGCATCCTACCTGCTGCTCCCTCCCAGGCCTGCTTGATAGGCCAAGGCCATCAGAAACAAACATCCTCTGAGAAACTGTCACCACCAGGAGGAGTCTCAGGAAATGCGACACCTAAGTGTGATGTGGAATTCCTGGGTGGGATCCTGGATGGATCCTGGAATAGAGTAAAAGACATTAGTGGGAAACTTCAGAAAATCCTAAACTCCAGAATTGTAGTTAATAACAGTAATGTCAGTACTGGTTCCCGATTGTGACTGATGTACCGTAGTAAGGTAGGATGCTAGCAATAGCGGAGACAGTGCAGGTGGTATCCGTAGGGTATATGGCAGCCCTCTGTACTGTCTATTCAAATTTTAATAAGATTTGTTGGTAACTTTGAGTTGAGAAAATGAAGTGCATCTGTAGATACTCTCTTTTGCGTAGTGTTTGTTCATGAATGGCTGTACACTGTAGTTACTTCAGCAGCTTGCTTTTACAGTTTTTCCTCTGGGGACTCTCTTTTTATGGTCGTCCATGGATGTGGTAGATTAACTTAACAAGTCACTATTGGTGGACAGGGAGTTTGTTTTCAGCCTTTCTATTCTTGTTATTATAAACACGTGGTCTTGAAGAGCACCCATGTCTAAGTGGACTTTTCAATTGAAGTATCACAGGCATCCAGGAAAGTGCAGGAACCATGACTGCTTAGCTTGATGAACTCTCCCAAAAGGAAGACACCTGTCACTGCTACCCAGATCGTGAAATGGGACATCCCAGCACCCTGAAGCCCTGTATGTGTCCTCTCTCAGTTATTGTACCTTCACTCCATACCCTATAGATATCACTTCTCTAGCTCTGACATGAGTTTCTCCTGGTTTGGAATGTCATATAAATTGTATAATACTTATTCCTGTTGTCTGGATTATTTCACTTGACAGTATGTTAGATTTATTGACATTGTGGCTTAGTAGTTTCTTCATTTAACAGGTATATAATATTTCAGTGTATGAACATATCACAAATTATTTTTTGGTTCAATTGCTGATGACATTTTGTTGGTTTCCAGTTTGGAATTACGTATAATGCTACTGTAATGTTCTTGTATATATCAGTTGGTCCATGTAAGTATGCATTTATTTTGATAAGGTGTATGTGTGCCAAACAGTTCTTCAAATTGATTGTACCAATTTATGCCCTGGCCTATAGAATGTTGCTTTGTCCTTGCCAATACATGGTACTGTAATTCTTTTTCATTTTAACTACTGTAGTTTCATTCGTATTTCCCACATTACTAAAAATGTTGAGTACCTTTTCATATGTGTGTTGACCAACTAGATGTCCTCTTTGGTGGAGAAGTCTCTATTCATTTAAGAAATTGGTTTGTCTTTATTTTTCTTACTGATTTGTTGGTGCTATTTTTATAGACTGGGTATGAGTGAGTTTTTTGTTGTTTGTTGCTATTTTCTAGCAGTCTGTGTGCTGCCTTTTCCCTTTTTTAATGGTTTTTTTTTTTTTTTTTTTTTTTTTACAGATTTTCCAAATTTTATTGCCTATTTTAATATGTTGTATATATTTTATTTTTTATTTATTTATTTTTTTGAGACAAAGCCTCGCTATGTCGCCAGGTGCCAGGTTGGAGTGCAATGGTGCGATCTCGGCTCACTACAACCTCTGCCTCCCAGGTTCAAGCAATTCTCCTGCCTTAGCCTCCCGAGTAGCTGGGACTACAGACGTGCGCCACCATGCCCAGCTAATTTTTATATTTTAGTAGTGATGGGGTTTCACTATGTTGGCCAGGATGGTCTCGGTATCTTGACCTCATGATCCACCCACCTTGGCCTCCCAAAGTGCTGGGATTACGGACGTGAGCCACCGCGCCCGGTGAAGATATTTTATTTTATTCAATATCATTTTTGAGAAATTTCATTGTTCTATCAATCATTTAGATCTATGGTCCACTGGGATTTTTTTTTTTTTTTTTTTTTAAATATGGTGTGAGGTAGGGATTGAGAGTTACTTTTTCCATTTGGAAATTTAGTTGGCCTAATAGTATTTATTTAAAAGAATCATCCTTTTTTCTCTGGTATCCAATTCTACTTTGTAGTAAGTCAAGTAAATTTTATAAATAGATCTGTTTTTGCACTTTATTCTAGTTCATTGGTCTGTTTGCATATCTGTGTACCAGTTCAACACTGTTTTAATTAACTGTAGATTTACAATTAACCACAGTATCTAATAATGTGGGTATTTCAACTTTTTAAAACTTTCAAAGCTTGTCTTGGTTCTTTTTAGCCCTTTGCATTTCCATTTGAATTTTAAAATCAGCTTTTCAATTTAAACAGAATACCTGCTGTGGTCTCAGTTGGGATCCATTGATTTGCATATGAAATCAGTTTATTAGGAGCCTTCTAATCTCTGAATATGCTACATCTTTCTATTTATTTTTAGAATCTGTAATTTCTTTCAGTCATATTTTGTAACTTTCGGAATAGAGGTCTTAGTTTTTTGTTTGTTTTTTGAGACGGGGTCTTGCTCTGTCACCCAGGCTGAAGTGCAGTGGCACTCTCTTGACTCACTGCAGCCTCCATCTCCCAGGTTCAAGCAGTTCTCGTGCCTCAGCCTTCTGAGTACCTGGAATTACAGGCAGATGCCACCATGTCTGGCTAATTTTTTCTATTTTTTGTAGAGATGGGGCTTTACCATGTTGACCAGGCTGGTCTCGAACTCCTGACCTTAAGCAGTCTGTCCGCCTCGGCCTCCCAAAGTGCTGGGATTACAGGCGTGAGCCACAGCACCCAGCCTAGAGATCTTTTATTTCTTTTGTTAGATTTACTTCTAGGTTTTTGGTGTATATGGGGGAGGGGGGTTATGCTGTTTTGTTTTTAAAATTTTATTTTTGTAATGATGTTTAGAAGCAGAATTAATTTTTGTATATTTATCATGTCTCCAGAGACCTTGCACTGTGTTTATTATTACACCAGTTATCTGTAGCTTCTTTGGGGTTTTTAATGCATACTGTCTGTGGATGGTGAATGTTTCATTTCTTCTTTGCTAATTTTTAAACCTTTTATGTCTTTCTTGCTTTGCTTCACTGCCTAGGACCTTCAATCAAATGCTAAACATTGGTGACATTTGGCATCTATGTCTTATTCTGATATCAAGAGAAAAATTTTTAGTATTTCATCATTACATATAAAATTTGCTATAAATTATGTGTAGTCTATGAGATTAGTGCAGTTTACTTCTGTTCTTAGTTATTGCTGAGTTTTTCTCATAAACAGATGTTAAAATATTAGATGGAACCTGTGAAATTGCAGATATTTGCTTCTTCAGTCTACAAACATAGCATTTTGATTTGGTTCAACTTAATATATTAGACTTTTTCTGCATCTGTTAATAATCTTATGCTTTTCTTCCTTTATTTTATTGTGATGAATTTTCTGATTGTAAAATCAGAAAATGTGAGGTTTAAAAGTGTAAGGTTAAGTCAGCCTTACACTTCTATAATAATTATTATAATGTGCTATTCTTTTTATATACTGTTGAATTTACGTTGCTTATAGCTTAATTTTTATCATCTAAAGATATGAATGAGATTGGCATGTTGACATGTATTATTTTTTTCTTGAAATACTTTGTCATATTTTAATATTAAAGTTATACTAATCTCTTAAAATGTAAAAGTGCCTTCTTTTCTATACCTAGGATTGGCAAAATTTTTCTGTGGAGAGTCATTAATGACTTCAGTTTGTACAGACCACATACGGTCTCTGTTGCACGTTTTTTTCTCTTTTTCCTTTTTTTTCAACAACCATTTAATGTAAAAATCCCATCTTATTTTGCAGGTTGTATAAGATCAAGCAACAGATTGTGCTTCGCCCATGGGCCATAGTTTGCTGGCCCCTGTTTGATTCTCTTGAAGAGTTTATGTAGAAAAGACGCTATTTCTTTCTTAAATGTTGTGATGGATTCACTTATGAACCTATCTTGGAGTTTTCTTTGTGGAAAAATTTGTAAATTCTACCCTCAACTGATATAGGACTATTTAGATCTTTAAGATTTTCTTGTTTCAGCTTTTGTGTGTTTAGTTTTTCTTGGAATTTTTACATTCCATCTGCATTTTCAAATGTATTGAAATAAAGTTGTTTAAATTATCTTTGTAATGACTGTAGGATTTACAGTTAAATTATCTTTGTAATGACTGTAGGATTTATAATGTCATTCCCTCTTAAATTCCTGATAATGTTTATTCTCTCATTTTTCCCTCATTGGACTTGCTAGGAGCTTATTTATTATATTAATATTTTTAAAGAACCATGTTTGGTTTTCTTGTTTATTTTTTAATTGAATTTAAAAAATAAATTTCTGCTCTTACACTATTATTTCTTTTTGTTTTTGGGATTTAATTTGCTGGGGTGGTTGTTTTACTGATTAAAATAAATATTTAGATCATTGATTTTTTTTTTCAGATGTTCTTCATCTGTCATTTCTACCTATGTATAGCTTTCACTAGATTGTGCAAGCTTTTCAATGTCATTTTAATTATCATTTGGTTTAGAATATTATCTAGTTTCTTTTTTTTGACTCGTATTAATTAGAAATACATTTCTTAATTTCAGTGCTTTATGAATTTCCTTGCATTTTGCTATCATTTTGTTATTGATTTTTAGTTTAATTTCACTATGATCACTCATGTTATGTAATTTCGGTTTTTAGAAATTCTTTGAATTTTGCTATATTGATTATGTGGTCAATTTTGTCAACATTTGATGTATACTTGAAGAGAAAAAGTCAGCAATGGAGATTGGCCAGTTTTACATGTCCATTTCATCAAATTAATCATCGTGTTCAGATCTCTTGCTACCTTTACTCATCTTAGCGTCTGCTCTTCTGTCAGTTGGTGGGAATGGAATTTTAACATCCCCACTGTCCTTGTGGATTGCCATTGATTCTCTTTTTAGCTCTGTCAGGTTTAGCTTTTGTTTATTTTGAAGCTATTTTAAGCCTAGGCAGATTTAGAATTTTACGCATTCTTGTTGGAATAACTGCCTTTTTGTTGCTATGAAATGTCCACTTTCCCTCTTGTATCTCTTTATGCTCAAGTCTCACTGCGGGTTCTGTGAGGGCTGGTCGGGTCTGTGCTGTCTTCGCTCCTGGCACGGGGCTCTCCTCACCCCCACGATCAGTCTGCTGTTGGTTTCCTGGGGTCTGAGCTGTCCCGTGCTGCTCAGCTTCTCAGCCTCGAGGGGAAACGTGGGCCGGGTATGCCGTCTTTCGGCCCCTTCTCTCCCTGGCCTGGGGTCCTCCAGTGGATCCATGTTTTAGATTGCATCCTGTCCTCTGTGTTCCTGGCTGGAGGGTTGGCCTGGGAAGACACCCGGCCTGCTGTAGCCCAGAGTGGAAGCTGAGCTTTACCTGTCGGCGCCCTGCACGTGGGTCCGGTGCAGCCACAGCGACGTGGCGTTGCAGGTCCCTCACCTGGTCCCTGTGTGTGCCTGCTGAAGGTTCTCTCGTGGCACTCGGTATCTGGACGGCTTAGTTCACGAGTCCCAGGTTGCTTTCCAGGCTTACATTCATCTTGATGTCGTCGTAAAATAACTGCTGGGTTATATTTTAAAGTGGACTGAAATGTATCTGCAGCCTTGAGCAGCTCTTATAGCACTTTTATTCAGATATTTTATGAGGTGATTTATGTCGCACCTTGTAAATGCTCTAGAATCTCCCTGACCAGGATGCAGTGGGCGGGCCATCCTGCCCCTTCCTGTTTGTCTGCGCTCCCCTACCTGCCTCCTTCTCCTGGCTGTTACCGTTTTCCCCTTGAATGAAGGAAGAATTCATTCCGGATTTAGCTTGAGGAATCGTATGCAGGGCATTGTGTTTCGTGTCACCAGTCTCAGGGCAGTGTCACCAGTGTCAGGGCAGTGCTGACACTGCCAGACGGCTGTGCCTGGCCTGCGTGTCACCAGTGTCAGGGCAGTGTTGGCAACTGTTTGCTCCCATGACCCATCTGCCCCGCTTGCCTTCTGGGCAGGCCGAGAGCTTGACTTAGTTGCTCTGGGTGTCACTGTGTCCCCTGGGCTGTATTCAGGGGTACCTGCCTTCCTCCCTGCTTGGCGTTCTGGGCCCCCAAGTCCAGGCAGGTTGGGAGTGCGCACGCAAAGGGCAGCAGGTCAGTGTGCAGGAGCCTGGCCCATGTGGCTAGGGTGCAGCATAGCCGTCCTCTTCAGGGGCCTTTTTGGGATGGAGAAGGCCGAGGGCGAGATCTCTTTAAACCGAATGCTTGGGTTACAAATACCACGTTTAGTGTACGACATTTAAAACTGTATTTCATTCAGTGTAATTGCTCACTTAAAACATTTAAAGATAAATATACTTTTATTGACACATCGAATACAGATAGCTTAGTGAGGAAGAAGCCAGCACTTTTTCTCCCTGTAGAAGGCCAGGCTTCATGACCAAGGGATCTTCTTTTTTTTTTTTTTGAGATGGAGTCTTGCTCTGTTGCCCAGGCTGGAGTGCAGTGGCGTGGTCTTGGCTCACTACAACCTCCGCCTCCTGGGTTCAAGTGATTCTCCTGCCTCAGCCTTCTGAGTAGCAGGGACTATAAGTGCATGCCACCACGCCCAGCTAATTTTTGTATTTTTAGTAGAGACGGAGTTTCACCATGTTGGCCAGGATGGTCTCCATCTTTTGACCTTGTGATCCACCTGCCTTGGACTCCCAACATGCTGGGATTACAGGCGTGAGCCACTGCACCCTGCCGACCAGGGGATCTTCTTAGGTTTGTGGGGAAGCAGTTATTTTGTTTGTAACAAAATAACTTACAGTAATCCTGTAAGAATCAGGATTCTTCTCTGAGGTAAGAAAACAGAGTGTGAAGGTTGACTGACCTGTGTCACTTCTGCCACTGTGCGGGGTCGCTGGCAGGCTATCCAGTGTTGGAGAAGAGCCTCTGGGAGTAGAAGCCCAGACCGACGTTCGAGGGGCTAGAGTTCAGGTGTCCCTGGTGGGCCACACTCCTTCCTGTCGCCCTCTTGCAGTCCTGGTTGCCAGGTGACCAACCACGGTCGGCAGTGGTCCTCGCTCAGGCTGTTGGAACCAGGCAGAGTTAGCAGCTGCCACTCCCTCGTGGCAGTTTCTGCGGGCATCTCTTCTTTTGTCACAGGGTCCGCTCTAGGGCCTGGTTGGACCTCCCCTTCCCAATGCTCCTGTGGAAAGCTGGCAGTCTGGCTACTCGGTGCCACTCCCAGCGTCCCTCCTGGCTCTCCTGTGGCTCTGCCATGGCTCTCCAGACAGCTGTGCCTGGCCTGCCTGTGTGGCTTCTGGCCATTGGCACTCTGGCCGCTGATCTAGGCTCCTCCATGTGGCAGTGGCCACCTCCAACTGGGCTTCTGCTCCCTTCTCTGAGAAATGGGGCCCCTAAGAGACTTTGCCTTACAGGGTTGTTGTGAGGGTCAAGTGAGGCAGGCGTAGAGCCCAGGGCCTGGTCCTGCCCAGGGATGTCAGCTGCTGTCCTCATCCTGGGATCCAGAACCCTCTGTAGCCCAGGCCAGGCCCCGAGTATCTGGCAAGGTTTAGTTTAGTCAACCTTGTCAGACTCATGCCCTTTTTGATAAATATAAATAACCTGTGTCCTTCAGTGTTTGAAATTTCAGAAATACTTGGACATTAGATCACAAAACAAATCAAGCACGGGTGTCTGTGTGATGCCAGCTTCCCTCCCCCAGCCGACAGCACCCTGCCTGACGCTGCTGCCCAGGCGCAGGCGGGGCAGGAATGGGGGAGCCAAGGAGGAGGGGTGCCCCGCTGGGAGGAGAGGTGCACAGAAAGCTGGAGAGGAGCTGCTGGCCTGCCCTGGCCTCTGGCCTCCCAGGCCCCAGCTGCTACTGCAGAGGCTGCCCCTGTCTCACTGAGATGACAGGGTAGAATCAAACTTGTATGTGTTACTTTTTTTCTCTTTTAGTGATGAGTGATTATAAACCAAAAAACCCAACTCTTGAGAAAAGAATGTTACTGGCAAATAATGGAGGGTTCCTGTCATTCCAGTAGGAGGACCTGCCTTTGGGGTCTGCACAGCTGGTGGGGTCCCCATGAACCCCTTCTGAGTCCTTTTGGGGGTGAGCTGGCCCAGGACCGGCTGGTGGGTAGGTAGCTGGGGAGGGGGGGAAGGGGGCTGGCATTGCAGGACCTTCCATGCCGCCTGCCTCCATCTGGGGCCAGGAGTTGGCCCTGGGCTCTGCCTGTGGGTCCCGGGTGTGCTGCTGCTGCCTGGTGGCCTGGCCTGGAGGAAGGAGCTCAGCTTACACTCCCAGCCTTTCAGGCAGGTTTGCAGCCGCCAAGTGGTTTCTTAAAAAGAATTCCTCCTCCCTTGATTAATTTCTGGCATGTGGCTTCGGGGAGCTCTTGCGTCAGTAAATCGTCATAAACCCCCAGTTGTCTGGATCAGACATAAACACCAAGCCCAGCTCCACCGCTCCTGACTCTTGGCCAGGGCTGGCCTGCCCTCAGAGCTCTGGCCCGGGCAGCTGGAGATAAAGAGGGCCAGCAGGCGCCCGAGAGGTCAGGCGCATGGCTGCGCCCAACAAAGTCCTTTTCTCAGCGGTGCCGAGCCTGGCAGACTGGATGTGTGCTGTGCTCGCTGGGGAGGATGCGGGCACAGATATGATTTATTTCCTGAAATGTGTGGTGTTTCTCTTTCCTCCCCCACCAGCTCCCCACTCTCAGGGATAAGATGTTTCCTCGTCGGGAGCATTTGCCTCCTTCCAGCAGGCATCCTGTAGGGGCTAAGAAAGATCCCTGTGTGTGAGGCTTGCACAGTGTTGCATTCAGGTCTGGGAAGCTCGGGGGTTGGACAGCAAGTACCTCACTGTCCCGATCTGAAGGACAGATGCCTTACAGAACGCTTCCTGTTGCATGCAGCAACATTCATCGTAGGGCTTTTTCAGCAGGGTTTGAGATCCTCAGGAGGCCCCTGGACTGTGTTCATCCTGCTCTTGTTTTTGTAGAATGCTTTTCATCTGGGGTACCCTTGAAGACGCCAGAAGCCTGGGAGCTGGGCTCTCCACAGTCCTGGGTGACCAGGGAGCACACTTGGGCCAGCGCCAGGGCTCTTCCAGGGTGTCTGGAAGAACGAACTTCGTCTTCCATCTTTTCAGGGCTGATTCAGGCATTTGGCAAGTATTGACTGAGCCCCTGCTATAGGTGGATGGTGCAGACATGTGGCTTTCAGGGTGTCATCAGGGGGGCGTGAGACGGCAACCCCGGGGACTAGCCACGGGCAGTTGTAGAGGGGTGTGCAGTCGGGGGCCTTGTGGACAGGGCCTGCTATGGGCCTGTGCAGACATTTAGAAGACATGGCAGCCACCCCAGGCCCCTGGACGGTAGGCATGCGGGGACAGCATGGAGGGAAGACTGTCCAAAGTCTCTTCAGGGGCCTGTGCTGGAGGTCAGCTTGCAGGGAGCAGTGCAGGCCAGGAACCGGGCACGGCTTGGCTATGCCCGTGGACTTGGCCAGGGTGTCTCTAGGCTTGCTGTGTTTCTGAGTGCCCATAGGTCACTGGCACGCTTTGGGGAGGGTGTCAGGTCCTGGTTCTGAGTCCCATCCTGTGTGCCAGGCAGTCTCTCTCGGAAAGCCCCGTGGGCAGAAGGGCAGCCCCGGGCCAAGTCTGGGCTGGCTGGCTGGGGGCTCGCATCTGATTTGGGGATTTCAGTGTCAACTTGTTTTTTGCCTACGCACACAAGCTGTGGTATGAACCAAATTTAAGGGAGTTTCATGAATGAAAAGTAAGTCCAGGCTGTCTACAGTATTAACTTTGTGTGTAAAATTGAGAAAAGACTTCCATGTTGTAGCTGAGGTACAGAGCACCTGAGTGTCACTCTCTGGACACCCAGGCTCTGCAGAGCAGGTTCTGAGGGCAGGGGAGCTAGACCCCAGTTTCTGAGCTGCTTGGGGGTGCCCCCCAGCCCCTGGGGAAGGGGAAAAATGTTCATCAGGTCTCGGCTTGCCTCATTCATGCCATTGGCTCAGCTGAGCCCTGGGCCCCTCCGTGGGAAAGGCACACCTTCCCTCACAGGTGGGTACGGCCAGCTCCTAAGGCAAAGCCGGGTGCCCCAGGAAATCCAGCTGCCAGCAGAGCTGGGCGAGGCCCCCGCCTTCTGACCCCAGGTTCCTGCGGTTTCCTTGGAGCTCTGCTACTCGGATTCTGAAACATTTGTTCAGTGAAGGCAGTTGGTGAATCATTCTAGTCAGGGTTTTTTTCCAGAGACAGGTGCAGAGTGTTTGGAACCGCCAGTGAGTGATGTGGTCCCGCTCAGGCTGTGCCTCTTGTGCCCACGCTCACGGGGGTGACTTCTGTGTGATTGGGGGCAGCATGTGAACCGCTCCACGGGCTCCCATCACCATTCGGAGAGTCCTCAGGTGTGGCGGATGTGGGGGGTCTCGGACCACAGCTGCCGGCTCGCTGGGATGCCCATGGCCCCAGAACTCTCAAGCAAATCATAGAGATTTTCAAAGATACTGCCATCTGTTGTTTTCTTCCAACTCCTTGCTTTGTCATTTATTATGCCTTGAAGATCATTTCCTATCAGTTAATAAAGCAATCCCTGATTCTTTTAATAAACAATGTGTTTCTTTTTCGTTCTTGAAATAACACTTGGGTGTTATTTCAGTCTACTTACCAACAGGTGTATTAATTTCTGTGTTCATCACGCCTTTGTTGTGGTAAAATACACATAACATAAATTGTACAGTTTTAAGCGTTTTGAGTGCACAGGTCAGCGGCAGTGAATATGTTCACGTTCTCGGGCAGCCATCACCATCATTCATTCCCAGAACTTTTTCATCTTCGCAAACAGAAACTCCATACCTGGTAAACAATCCCATTGCCCTCCCACCAGCTGCGGCACCCACCATTCTACGTTCTCTCTACTTTCTCTGCAAATCTGACTCCTCTAGGGACCTTCCGTGAGTGGAATTGTATAGTATTTGTCCTTTTGTGCATGGCTTCCTTCACTTGGCATAATGTGTCAGGATTCACCCATGTTGTGGCATGGTCAGAATTTGGTTCCTAGAATTTTTAAGGATGAATAATATTCCACTGTGTGCATACATCAAATTTTGTCTATTCGTCTCTTGATGGACCTTTGACAGTCGTGACTTTTTGGACATCGTGACTCATGCTGCTGTGAACATATGTGTACATATGTCTCTGAGGCCCTTTCTTTCAGATCTTTTGGGTATATGCCTTGGAGGAGAATTGTTGAATCCTATGATAGTTTTGTTTTATTATTTTTTTAATTGAGATGGAGTCTTGCTTTGTCACCCAGGCTGGATCGTAGTGGCGCGATCTCGGCTCACTGCAACCTCTGCCGTCCGGATTCAAGTGATTCTCCTGCCTCAGCCTCCCATGTAGCTGGGACTACAGGCGCCTGCCACCACGCCTGGCTAATTTGTTTATATTTTTAGTAGAGACGGGGTTTCACCATGTTTGCCAGGCTGGTCTCGAACTCCTGACGACAGGTGATCCACCTGCCTCAGCCTCCCGAATGCTGGGATTACAGATGTGAGCCACAACGCCCAGCACTGTGTTTAATTTTTTAGAAACCACCAAAGTGTTTTCCATAACACTGTACCATTCTATGTTCCCGCCCACCATGTGCAAGGGTTCCAAATTCTTCACATCCTCACCAGTATTACGTATTTTCCAGTTTTGAAATGATAGTCATGTTAGTGAGTGTGGATGGTGTCTTACTGTGGTTTTGATTTGCATTTGCCTAATAGCGATGCTGAACATCTTTTCATGGACTTATTGGCCATTGGCGTATTTTCTTTGGAGAAATGTCTATTCAGGTCTTTTGCCCGTATTTGAATTGGGTTGTTTGTTTTTTGTTGTGTTGTAGAGGTACTTCATGTGTTATGGATATATAGTTTGCAGATATCTCCTTCTATAGGTTGTGATTTCACTCTCCTGATGGTGTCCTGTGGTGCACAAAAGTTTTCCATTTTGACAAAGTGCAGTTAATCTGTTTTTTCTTGTGTTGCCTGGCTTCTGATGTCATATCTAAGAAGCCACTGCCAAATCCAGGGTCATGAAGATTTCCCCTTTGCGTTTTCTTCTATGAGTTTTATGGTTTTAGTTCTTATATTTAGGTCACTGATCTATTCTGCTTTAAATGTTGCATATGGTATGAGGTAGGGGTTTAACTTCATTCCATTGCCTGTGGCAATTCGATTGTTCAGCACCCTTTGGTGAAGAGGATGGTGCTTGCTTTTAGCTGCTGTAAGAGAGCACTGTCTTAGAGGAAAGATCTTGCTCATTTCTGAAGCTGTGCTTTGGAAGTGTCTGAGCTGCAGTTGTTCTTCCTTCCCGGGTCGGTGTAGATTCTGCTCTTCCTAAGCCAGGGTGCTGCAGCCGTATTCACAGTCTCTGCTTCGCTGGCTCCTATCCCTGCCACCTCGTCCCTACAGCAGCAGCTCGCCCACACCCCCTTCCGTTATGGCCTCCTGTCCCAGGGATGGCGAGTTTAAGAACAACTGACCAGGCTTTCCACAGGAGACAGAGAACAGGCTGTGTGCAGCGTGGGTCCCCAGTTGTGCTAACTGTGAGCTGTGGTGCCTTGTGAGTGGGGCTCTCCCGGCTGCCCTGTCACCGCTTGCATCAGAGTCCTCCGTGGGGTCCGCCCTGGGTCCTGAGTATGCTGACTGCTGCACCGAAGCGGGTCGGCTGCTGAGCGGGAAGCCACAGGCTGCCACGCAGGCACTTTGGCCCTACTTGGCCCCTGGAGAGCAAACACATAACGGCAATAGGCTTTATGGGGATTAGGATTTGTTTAGTTAATCTGAAGGAGTGTAAAAATTGCTGTGGTTCTCTTGCTTTTAATTCTCACTCTCACCACCCTTTCCATTTGGGATACTGCACAGTGACAACCTTTCCTCCATGTTATGTTCGCGTTGGTGAGTCGTGGCAGAATTGCTTTTCTCTTAGGATGGCTCAGGACTGTGTTTCTCTCGTCTAATTGTGGCTGCGTTTTTGCCATTGCATGTCTGATTTGGGCTTCAAATTCAGGATTGTCCAAGTACTCTATGTTTGAAAATATTTTTCAGAGACCCCACGTTTCTTATTGACGTGCTGGAGCTACTTTTTAATTTTCTCAACTGCCTTCTAGTTCCACACCTTCAATTGAGCCACTCCTCAGCATTTTAAAAGCCACAGCAGTCTTTGTCAGTGTTCATCAGTGCACACCGTAGCACGTGTCCCCATTCAGATGCGCTTTTTGTGGCCTGGATGCTAAGGGAAGCCATGGAGGATATATCTCATTATGAAATTTGCACTGTTGCTTTTTTAAGTTAAAGATTTCAACAGCAATGTGTGTTCTTGTCTTTTTTTAGAAAAAATAACTGAGTGTTTTGTGACACTTCTGCCTGCTGTGGTGGTGGCGTTTCTTCCCTCTGCAGGCCCCCGGTGTGTGTGACCGGCTGCCTGGGGGCCCCGTGCCAGGGGATGCTTTCTGAGCTCTCATGGGCGTCTTCCTCCTCAAATTCTGGTTGGGCAGAGACATGGATTCAGCATTACCTCTCCCAAGTCCACGCGTGAAGAACCACTTCCCCGGCGCACACGCTGGAGTCTTTGGCTGCGTAGACTGAGGTAGAGGGCCTAGACTGAGCTCCCAGACGCCCCCTCTCTTGCCCAGCAGTGCCCAGCGTCTTCCATGCGCACGCTCTCCAAGGAGCTGCCGGATTTGCTGCTTTGATTTTGTTGAATGAAAGCAGTTTGTTTAATAAATGGGAAAATGCTCCCTTCCCCCAGTTGTAGCAGTTAAGATGTAGTCTTATCCTTGCTTAACATCTAACAGCACTGACAGATGAAAGAAAGGAAAGTGTCCTGTTGACCCCACGAGCCTACAGTTCACTGTGGGGCGCGCAGTCAGGGAGAGTCAGAGGTGGCTTTTGTGGAGATGAGCAAGAGGACTCTCTCTCTCTCTTTTTCTCTCTTTCCCTCTCTGTCTCCCCACGTCCATACCTGTACCTATTACGTACATGCTAGAACAGCAATGGGATTTTTTGTAGCTCCATAATATTTCAGTACTTCAAAATCCTCTATTAGTGGGCCTTAAGTTTTTGGTATAGTATATAACACCTCAGTGAGCATTGTTGCACAAGTGTCTTTATGTCTGGGGCTGATTGTTCATATCTTTATTGTTTTGTTACAATAAAGTCCTAGAAACAGAACTGCGGGGACAAGGGACATGCATGGGTCACCCTCATCATCAAGGGTGAGCCCACTCCGGCAGAATGCCTGAGCACACCCTGCAGCAGCGCTGGGTTCTGTCTCGGGGACTGCAGTTCTTCCTTGGCTTCCTGAGAAGGAAGGGCCACAAGAATCTGCCCATGTGCTTGGGACAGACTTGGGTGACATTGCTTATTGAAGCTAGGAGTGGGGTCCCGGGTATTGGGCTGAGTGACAGACCCAGGCTACCTGCACCCACATAGGACAAAGAGTCTGAAGAGTGCTTTCCTTAGGCTGGTTCCCGTCCACACACCAGCACTCAGCCAGTCAAGACACCTCTTGTGAGCATCGGCTACGTGCCAGGCTGCCGTAAGCCCTGGGGGTCTACTGGTTAGCCACACAGGAAACCCCCCACCCATTGGCACACCCGGTGCTGGTGGGAAAGTCAAACAGTAGATGGGTAAATACACAACAACATTATAGTAAATACGGCTGGCAGCTATGGCGTCTGCTCTGCACAGGCACTTCCGAAGTGTTTTCTACATATTTACAGATGTAATCCTTATAACAGCCTAGGGATGGGTCCTGCTGTCCTTACAATATCCGCGTTTTACAGATGAGGATACTGAGGCTTTGAGAAAGGAAGTCACCGGCCCAAGGAGCTGTGCCAAGCAACTGACTCTTAACCAGGCAGCTTGTACTCTGAAGTGTAAGGCTTTACTGCCCTAAACTAGTCATTACAACTAGTCTGGAGACAGGGAGCCTTCACTTCAGCCTCTCATTGGTTGCAGGCCAAGTCTTCATTTGTAGGCTGTAACTTCACTTTGGCCTCTGATTGGTCATAAGCCAAGTCTTCATTTGCATAGGGCGCAACCAATAGGAAACCTCTAAAGGGTACTTAAACCACAGAAGATGTTGCAGCTGGGGCTCTTGAGCCACTAGCTTTTGAGGCTGCTCTTGCTCTGTGGAGCGTACCTTTGCTTCAAAAAATCTGTGCTTTCTTTGCTTCATTCTTTCATGCTTTGTTTGTTTTGTCCAATTCTTTGTTCAACACGTCAAGAACTACTGATAGTCAAGACCTCTGTCCCCGGGAAACAATGGGATGTGCCCTCAGGGATAGACACTGCCCTGAGAATGATGAAGCAGTGTCTAGGGGGAAGTCCTGCTGTGGCGGGAGCTGTGGTGTTCTTCTGTGCTCTATGGGAAGGCTTTGGAGGGCTTTGAACCGGCCAGAGCAAGTAACTAGAAAATGTCTGAACTTAGAAGAAAAGCATGGTGTACTCTGGCAAGAAGAAGCATGAGTTAGTTATCACTTAAAGGAAGAACTTCTGAGAACTCCGCAAAGGACCCAGTTAGGTAATTCTTGAAAGCAACTACTCCTTCAGGAATAATGTCACATTCTTCCGACATTTACACATGTTCACCTTATTTAAGATTGCCTCAAAACACAGAAAAATGCAATCTAAACTTAGGAAGCTCAGAGTATCTTGATTTTAGAACCTGTTAGAGACAACAAGAAGGCAAACATTGTAAGCACGTTTGTTTATGAGCATAGATTGAAAACCCTAAATAGAATATTGGGGAAAATAAAATAACAGTGCATTATGTAGTTATTCACTATCAAAGGTTTTATTACTGGAAAGTTGTTACACAAGGAAAGTGGTATAAATCATGTAAATACCAGAGAATGATTTGAAAAATAAAAAAGATTAAACAAGTATTTCAGTTTTTATAATTGATTTAAAAATACCCAAGTTGGAGAGACTATCTAGTTCTTACAAGTTGGGGAGCATCTGAAAGCAAAAATGAATCTTTTTCAGGGCCGGGGATCTCCAGAGACTCTGTCTTAGGAAGAGCTGTGTTTTGAGGCTGACCTCACAGGTAGCATGTTTTCAGTGTGGCTTCAGATGCCAGCAGTTTCATTAAGATGGGAAGAACCAAAATAAGTTCACATAAAAAGACTCAGAAGGATTCAGAAAATTTTATAGATTATAAGAAACCTAGCGGAATCAGTGTATTTTATATTTGCCAATAATTCATAGCTAGAAAAGTTCAACAGCAAAACAGTTTTAATTACATTACATACTTTTACATAACAAAAGAGGCCCACCAATTTCCTTATTTCCGTATTTAGCAAATGTAGATTTCCCTATGTCATTTGTCACAGGCTGGTGGGGTTTGGCATTCCATTCTCTGTGATTCCTTCTAAACTTACTTTTTTTTTAAAATTTGATTTACCTCTTTCACAGCCATCCCCCTTACTTACTCTCTTTTCTTCCTTTCCACATGCATTTATTTTAAATTTTAATTATAAATCTTGAATTAAAGAATTACAGAATACATAGAGCTTATACGCATCATTTGAAGAAGAGCGATGGAAGCAGTGGCCGTGTGCTCTGTGAGACAGACGCCATTACTAGGACATTTACAGTTCTGCTTTTCATTCTGGTGTTTGAAGAAAAGGTTTTCTCATACATGTACAGGTTCCTAAACAATATGATTTTACTTTTATGTTTCTGAACTTTATGTAAGTGGAATTATGCTGTGTGCTTTCTATTTTGTGGGTTCTCTTTCAGGCAAGACTGTGTTTGAGAACCATGTTTCTGCATGGAGCCGCAGGTGACTGGTGTTCATTGGTGCTTTGCATTCTATTGTGTGGATTTTCACAACTTTGACTCACATTCAGATGTGGCTGCTCTCAAACATCATGCATGGACATTCTTCTGCCTGTTTTCTGGCACGCGAAAACTTGGGCCTTTGCTGGGTCCCTGTCTGGGAATGGGATTGCCAGGTCATGCATAAGCCACTTGTAACTCTGCATGACGTCCAGCACGGCCACCCCATCTGACACCTAGTGCCAGTGCCCTCAGACCGACCAGCGCACGTCGCTGGGTCTCAGGAGGTGGCCCTCACCCAGCGTGTGCCTGACCACCGCCGTGCTGTGGCTGTCAGTGTCTTCTGACACGGGGCACCCATTTTTCTGTTAGTCGTTGATTTTGTTTTATTCATTTGCAGAATTGATGTATCTGGGTGTGTGTGGCCTTCCTCGCAGCAGCTGATGGCAGGCTGCGACCGGCCGTGTGCTGCTTTTATGACCACAGCTTCCGACGGCCACTGCTCCTGGGCCTTTCCTATACGTGGATATTACTTGCTTGCTGCTGCTTGTTGAATATCAGATATTCTGTTTTTTTTTTTTTTTTTTTTTTTTGCTCTTACTTTTCTTCCGGAAGGAATATCCTTTAGAAATTTCGGGAGGCTGAGGCAGAAGAATCTCTTGAATCCAGGAGGCGGAGGTTGCAGTGAGCCGAGATGGTGCTACTGCGCTCCTGGCGACAGAGTGAGACTCTGTCTCAAAAAAAAAAAAAAAAAAGAAAGAAATTCTTGCAGAAGTAAGTTCTGTTTTTTGTTCGTCTGAGAGTTGCTTCTTTCCCGTTCGTTGTTAAATATCCCTCATTGAAGACAGTGCTGGGAGGCAGCTGCTCTCTCCCCATGCTCTGAGGATGTGATCGGTCACTGAATTCCACCATGGCCGTTTAGTTCCTTGGCAAGAATCTGTTGTGTCTCTCTAGGTGTTTCATGGTCATAGTGTTCTACATTTTTTGTAAGTGTTTCAGTGGCCCCTGTTGATATTCTTTTGGACTTTCTGAATCTGAAGATGAGTGTCTTCTAGTAATAATGGGGAATTTTATTCCTTAAATTCATCTTTTTAACTTTTAATTTTGCTTTAATTTCAGACTTACAAAAAATCAGCAAAAATAGTCCAAAGAATGATTGATTATTTATGTGCATAATGTTTTTTCAGCATCATTTGAAAGTTAGTGGTAGATGTGATGCCCTCCCCCAACTACTGCAGGCCGTGTTGCCTGAAGTCAGTGTGGTCTCTCATCAGCTACGTACAGTGAGTGCAGCAGGAAAATGGCAGCGTTCCGGCCTCGTCCTCTCCTCTGCAGGCCTTTTTTATGTTTTGCTCATGGCCTAATAATGTGCTGTTATCGAAAGGGGATGGCAGGTCCTGCAGCACATGGATTCTCATGTCCTCCCAATCTCCTTTGCTCTCGGACAGTTTCCTGGTCGTTTTTTATTTCATGACATTCACGTTTTGGAAGCGTAGGGGCAGCTATTTCGTGAAATGTTTCTTAGCTTGGGATTTCGGCAGTTTCCTCGCAATTGGATTCCAGTGATGCCTCTGAGCGTGGAGGCCGCTGCGGTGATATTCTGCCGCCGCCACTGCCCGGAACCTCGGTAAAGGGGGTACTGCCGGGTGTCTCCGCTGCAAAGTGACATTGTTTCCTGCATAATTAGCAGGTATCTGTGGGGAGACCATCTGGGACTGTGCAGATAGCCTGCTGCTTCCTGACTGGGGAGTCTCAGCATCCATTGAGGGTTCTTGCCTGAGTCTGTTACTGTCGTGGTGGTGGCCACTGGTCATCTTCTAGTGCCATGATTCTTACCACGTTCAGGACAGGAAGCCCTTATGAACCTCCTCAAGACATTCTTGGAAACTGTGACTTTTAAGTGAAATAATACAGAACAAAACCAAGGTTTTTTTCTCACCAGTGTTATAATCAAGCGACTGCTGAAGGCCTGGCGTTGTTTCAGGACCTCTCCCTGGCTTTAAGTAGCAGTTTCCCAGAATCTGCGGATGCCGTGAAATGCGGACGTCCTGTGGCTACTTTCTGCTGGAAAGGCTTTCCTTTCTTCCTCATTTATGTGTTTACTTATTGTGTACTTATATTAGTTTGAACTCATAGACTCTTAATTGATTAACTGGGTCTTTTATTTTCAATATGTATTCTGCTGCCCAAATTGTTCCAGTTTGGCCAACGAGAGCCCATTCATGCTGGCATCTCTGGCAAGTCCCTCCCATGTTGGGGCCCTTCTTTACCCTCCTGGATACTCAGCATGTTCTAATCTCTCCCGTACTTTCCCTGCCCAGGCTTGGGATCAGCTGTTTCTCAAGGTGGTCTGGTTCCTTTCTTGGGGAGTGCTATTTAGAAATCAGCCCTAGGCAGCCAGAGCTGTGAATAGTTGTGTGTGGGTTCGCCCCCGACCCTCACACGCCCGCCCCACCTGCATGCCTGGCCCTTCAGTTCCAGCCCCCCAGCCCCGCCTCGCAAGGGCCTCGGCCGCCCTTCTCCTTTCCGCATTTCTTACTCCCTTCCTGACGATGAGTCGTGGAGCTCTCAGAATCCGTAATGTACTTACTTATTTGTTCAGTTTCCATCCCAGAATATTCTGAGATGATTAACCTACGCCTCTGTGGACTAGAGTCCAGCCGTCGCTGAGGGCATATGGTCTGGATACCGGGGCCAAAGCCACTGCGGCGGGTTCCTATGCATGCCGCACCCTGCCCCAGCGTGCTGATGTTACTCATTTGAAATGGGTTTGGTTCACTGGTTTCTGTGTGTATTTCATTTTAGTTCCCCCGCCTTCATATTTTTGATTTTATTAATTTTTGCTTTCTGTTTATGTGAAACCCAATTGCAGTTTCAAAAGCCAGAACTGTGTAGGAGCCAGACTCAGGGAAGTGGGTCTCCTACCCCTGCCGTGCCCCTGTCCTTTCTACCCTGTCTCCACGAGCTGCCCTTTCTGTCCTGGGTGGCCTTCTGTGCTTTCATCTGCCCTCTTTCTTACACAGAGAGCACGTCCTACAGGCAGCTCCCCCAGCAGTGTTTCCTGGAAATCACGCCGTGTCTGTCCACAGGCTCCTGCTGGTTCTTGTGGACAGCAAACCCTCTGTAATCCCTCCAGCCACTCTCCCACACAGGGACGCTTGGTGTACCGCAGGGCAGTGGTGCAGCCGTGGCTCACTCCAGCCTCCACCTCATGGGCTCAAGCAGTTCTCCCACCTCAGCCTCCCAAGTAGCTAGGACGACAGCCCCATGCCGCCATGGCTAGCTAATTTTTTATCTTTAATTTTTTGTAGAGATGGGGTCTTCCTGTGTGGCACAAGCTGGCCTCAAACTCCTGGGCTCAAGTGATCATCCCACCTTGGTCCCCAAAGTACTGGGATTATAGGTGTAAGTCGCCGTTTTTGCCATCTGAGTTGTATCTTCACAGTTGGTTTGTGGAGTGATTTCTATCAAAAGATAAGCAGATATATCATCTTGTTAGATTTTTCTCAGAATTTCTTATAGGAAACATATCAATTTGCATTCCCACCTGTAGCATCTGAGCGAGCCTGTTCCCACAAGGCTTTGCAGTGGAGTGTATGACGTATTTGCTGGTTTGGTAGATGAAGGACATCTCAGGTCGTAAGGACCTTTTCCTGTCTTTGCCTTTGGTTTTTTTGTTAGGCTTTTGGTCTCTGTTCCCACAGTTTGTAAGAGTTCTACAGATGTAAGGGATTTTGGCCTTTATCTGTTACGTGTATTGCAAGTAATTGCTCGCAGTTTGTCCACTGTGTTTTGGTACTGTTTCTCCTGCTGGCTTTGCCATGTAAGTTTTTCCTCCATGTATCAAACATACTGTATTTTTAAATTGCATCTGGATTTTCAGTCCTGGTTAGAAAGTCTTCGTTGACTTACAGACAGTGTTTTCTTTGAGTGCTTGTACCGTTTCATTTTTCACATTTACGTGCCCAGTTCGTTCGGAGGTTACCCTTGTGTATGGTGTTAGGTTTGGATTTAATGTTACCTTTTTCCAGACGGCGACCCGGTCATCCCAGTGGTTGAGATGGCACATTTGTCCTGCCCTGGAGTTCCATCTGGACTTTGTGTCTGGACTTTCTCTCTGTCACCTGGTCTGTCGGGTTGACGCTTTGAGGCGTGTTACAGCGTGTGGCTGGGCGTGCTGGCTTTCATTTGGAATGCTTCTCTAGCGCTCGTGCCTTGGCATTGCACCTTGCCCTCCCGTCATCTCTCTTCTTTCTTTCTGGGACTCTGATTAGACAGAATCTGAGACAGGTCTCACTCAATTTAAAAAGTTTCTTTAGCCAGGCTTAAGGACGTACCCGTGACACAGCCTCAGGAGGTCCTGACAGCATGTGCCCAGAGTAGTCAGGGCACAGCTGGGTTTTATACATTTTAGGGAGACATGAGACATGCATCAGCATGTGGAAGGTGAACATTGGTCCCGTCCAGAAAGGCGGGACAGTCGAAGTGCAGGACTTTGAGAGTATAGGTAGATTGAAACATTTTCTGATAGGCAGTTGGTTGGAGGAGTTATTATCAATACAAAGGAATGTCTGGATTATGATAAGGTGTTGTGGAGACCAAGGATTTACCATGCAGATGAAGCCTCTGGATAGCAGGCTTCAGAGGGAATAAACTGAAATGTTTCTCATCAGACTTAAAGAGGGTTCTATCAGCAATTCCAAAAGGGAGGAGAGTGTCATGAGGCACGTCTGGCTCCTGCTTTCCATCACGACCCGAGCTACTTTTTCAGGTTAATGTTGGAATGCCCTTGGTTGAGAGGAGGCGTCCATTCAGAGGGTTGGGAGCTTAGAATTTAATTTTGGGTTTACAGATATGTGTTAGCGTATCTCCCTCTGTCCTTCCAGTCCCCTAACCTCTCCTGCTTTTTATCTCTTACCTTTATGTGCTGCATCCTGGGTTATTTCTTCAGTGCTCTTTTACTGTTCACAAATTCTCTCTTCAGCTTTATCTATTCATACTTGATTAGTTAACTGACTCATTTAGTTTTAAATTTTAATGATGACAGTTTTGTTTCTACAGGTTCCATTTGGATCACTCAGATCCATGTGACACTTCTGATAGTTATTAATAGTAACAGCTGAGACATCTGTTTCCTTTCTTTCTTATTCTTGCTCCCGGGAGCATGCGGGCTCTTCTCATCTGCCTTTGGCAGTTGGGAAGCTAAGGCACAGGGAGGTTGAGGAAGCCACCCAGGGTTGCACAGTCACTAAGTGACAGGACCTGGTGTCCACTAGCTCCAGCCTGACCCTGGATAACCTCTGTTGTTTCTTCGAGTGTCTTCACATGTGTTTTGGGTCAGTGCCTGATCTTCCTACAGTTGAGGTCTTTCCGGGGCTTACTTCCACTCCCCATGGTTCTTGATTGTGACTTTATGCCCATCCTTTTTGGATGTTGTTTTGAGGTGGGTAGTGTGTTCCTCTAGAGAGGGTTTCTGCCAGTTTCTGCCTGCTGCTGGGAGGTGCCGCTTGGGACACGCCTGTGTTTGCAGGTGCTGGGGATGCTCGTCAGGCCTCATGGGTTGTCTGAATTCTCCCCAGACCCTTGTGAGGGGTCTGTGATGATGAGTTCTGAGGGGAGCCCTCTCTCAATCTGACTCCTTCTAACCAGCACCAAGCCCAGGCCCGGACGTGTCCCTTGCAGGCCTGTCTTCTGCCTCCCCCTGCCAAGGGAGCCACAGCCCCTCCCCATACACACTCACAGGGACAGTGCAGTGGGTACGTGGCAGTGCCGGTGGCCGTCCCCAGTGCAGGCCCTGGGCTCTGGGCTGGCTTTTGTGTTTGATTTGCCCTGCCTTGAATTCCTGTGTTTGGAGTATATTCCTTACTCTTCAGCCGTCTCAGCCTGTGTATCATTGATGTCTCTGAAAGTGCATGTGCCGCCATATTGCCAGGCGTGGAGGCTTTTCTGTCTTCCTTTCTGTCACCAGTGCTGCAGGTTGGCTTTCTTTTGAGGCCCTTATCTTCATAAGAAACGTGCTCTGTGTACGTAGCTTCCAGCAGACAGTCTGGGAGATCCAGAGGTCCGGAGGTGCCAGGGCCTGACTGGCCGTATTTGTAAGTGGCATGGAAAACTGGGGTGACTCCTGCCATCACCTCTCATGAGGTTAGGCAGAGTCCGGCCTGCGATATCAGTGCGCGGCGGGCCCGTGGGCAGCGTGGGCACACTTGGTTCTGCTCCAGATCTTCACACTCCTCAGGGAGGAGGCCGTTTCCAGCGAGTGAGCATCCCTTGGGTTTCTCCTCAAAGCCCCTTCTAAAATTAGTCCCTGGCTGCTGCAGGGACATTCACATCAGCACATTTTGTTAAGTACTTTTGTTGCTTTCCATTAAGAGCATATTTAAAAATACGAAATGAATTCAGGCAGAAGCTGGCTCTGCTACTGAGAACATCTGTGTGCTGGCGAGAGGGAGAGGCTGGGCGATGGAGAACGGGGCACAGCTTCCTCCCCTGCCACCTGGGAATGCCCCTGCAGAGGCACGGGACAGAGCCCAAGCCTGGGTGAAGCTCCCCAGCCAGGCATACCCTGCGCCGGGCTGCCACCTCGACTTCCTGCTCAGCAGGCTGCAGCCCGCACAGCTTCTGCCTCCCGTCGCAGCCATGGAGGGAAGCATGGGCCTGAGAACGCTGCCTGCCCGCCGTCCCCACCGCGCAGAGCTGGAGCAGCCTTCAGAGGCCCCGGGGCTCCCTCTACAGATAAAGACACTGTGGGAACGTGGCCTGCCCACCGGCAGCAGGTTCCCCTCTCTGCGTGCCAGGTTAGTCTGTGGGCACCATGGCAGCTGGGCCACCCCTACATTCTGCCCTCGGTGCTGCGGCGCCATCGAGGGGAGCGCCTTGGAGGACCCACGGGAAGACCAGTGTATCCATGGGATACACTGGCAGAAACACCAGGGACCTTGTTCCGGATGCAGGTTTCCGTTTTTATGAAGACAAGTGTAGGCGTTTTCGTTTATTTGGACGCGTAGAGGAAAGGTGACTCGGCTTCTGTAGTCCAGCAGCCCATTCTTAGCGTTTGCTTTAGGACAGAGGACAGTGGGGTACATTTTCCTCGTGAATTTCACTACCTGGCTTTGGCCTCCTTTCCAACAGTTGAGGAAGGAAGGGCCTGACATGGAAGTGTGTGCATGCGTGTCCTGTGTGTGGGCTCCTGGGCCACTGTGCAGCTGGGGGTGGGCAGGAGGTCTCCCCGCAGTGGCCAGTTTCCCTCTCGTCTTCCTGTCCGGTGCTAGGAGCCGTGGCGATGGTACCGGGGCTCTCAGTTGGGAGAGGTGGCATTTACTGTGCGGCGCATGTGGCTGGCCAGCCTGTTGTCCGCCCTGCCCGGGGTGCTCCGGCCCGCCCACCCCGCCTTCCAGCTTGTGTGGTAGGTGGACCCCTTGGCGTCCAGCGCTCTGTGATGGTGACCGTGATGTCATCACCGTGGTTCCTCAGGTCTAAACTGAGATGATCTGGCTGTGATTTTTCTTGACTTTCAATTTTTGGGTAAGGCTTTGAGTGAGCGTTCTTCTGTCTCCTCTTCCTCCTGTTAGTCTAGGGCCCCCGGGAACCTTGGAGCCCCAGCTCTGGGAGGAGCCCCAGCTCTGGGAGGAGCCCTTTCTGAGCTCTTCCTTCACAGGGGAGTGCTCAGAGCCGCCCGGGGGCTGCCCAAGGCTGCTTAGGTCAAGGACCCTGCTGGCTGCGGTCCAGACTCCTCCCTGCTGTGTCACCATGAGGAAGCACCGCCATATCACTGTTCACGGTTATTTTAACACCTGCCATTAAAAAGCCTCAGCATAGGAATTTCGTGTAAGAATGTAGTTTAAAATGTGCTTTGTAATGTTTGTTTAGAACATAAACTTGAAGTTCTGTAAGAAACGGAGTCCCCTGTGTGTGATTTTGGAGGGGCTGGGCTGTCCTTGCCTGCCCTGGGTCACAGTGTCTCCTCCCTGAAGTAATGACAGGGGCCTCCATTCCTGCAAAGTCCTCAGTAGCCGGTGCCGTTTTCTATCATAAATCTGTCGTCTTCAACTGGATGGTGCAACACTCGGATTCCACATTTCCCGGATGTTCGGAAAGAGGTGCCAGGAGTTATGCGTTCTGCGGATCAGGACAGCTGACGCCACTGAGAACACTTCATCCACTGTTTGCACGGCGCTGGACACATGCTACCCGGCCTCACGGTCCGCCTCGGGTGTCTCCGGGCTCAGTGCCTGCTTGTGCCACACGTCTCGGTGCCATGCAAGACCAGCGTGCCCGTGATGCAGCAGGGGACACGCAGGGTCCAGGCTGCTGAGCTCGGAAGGGGCCAGGCCGTCTCCCCAGGCCCAAGGCTGCAGGGCTCTGCCCCGGGGCTGCAGAGCGGGCACCTTACTCTGCGAGATTTTAAAGTGAATCTGGTGCTGCTTGACCCCACAAAGGCTCACAGGCCTTCTAGGCACCTAGTAATGCCGGCGTGGAAGCACAGGTAGCCGAGAAGGCCTGCCTGTCAGACCGTGACCGCACGGATCTCAGCAGCATGTTTAAAAGGTGCTCTTGGCGTGCAGTTTAGGAATTGCGGTGCTGCCCTGGCTTAGTATTAGGGCTCAAGCAGGTTAACGTCAGGGTTCATTTTCTTAAATGGCCAGTGGCCGTGGGTTGTGGATCATGGCTAACCTGGCGCAGGGCAGCAGAGGTCCAGTGTCAGGTCCAGGGGAAGGGTCGAAACCTTTCCCCGCTGTGTTTGTGTTGGAGGGAAGTGTTGGACATCGAGTGAGGCCCCTCTGCACTCAGCCTCCCTGGCCTGCCTCCCCTGAGGGCAGTGGAGGCCTCTTGGAGTCTGTTCACTCTTCTCAGCTGTGCCCTCTTCCTTTTCTCCTTGTGTAGATGACACTACGAGAAAGAGACAGCACAGCTGTTGTCAGGGAAGGATGCCAGATGAGGAGACCAACAGTTTAATTCAGGGGCATTTTCAAGAAGCCCCGCACCATTAGTGTCTGTGCTCCAGCCCGGCCCGGCCTCCGCGGCCAGCCCTGCCTGCTGAGCCTGGTTTTGGGCTGCTTGGTTGGCACTAGTGTCCTGGCCCTGTCTCTGTTTTGGGGGCCTCGGTTTGCTTATCCCATTTGCATCTTTGCCTTTACCCCCTGGGGGCAGAGGAGAGAGCACCTGAAGCCATTCAGCTCTGCCAGCTTGGGGTTGCCCCAGGGCCTGTGCTGTGCTCTTTCTGCCTGGCAGTCCTGCCCCACGCAGCCTCGTGGAGGCTTATGGGAGGGGCCTTCCCTCGGCCCCAGCCATCCTCTGGGGAACATCACGCTCTCTCACAAACACACTGTGAGCACTTTCTGCTGAACCTAGTCTGTGAAATGGTTCCTCTGCAGCAAACATTCTCTAACCCTCATTCAGGGAGGAGAGTGAAATCCGCAAAACACCGGTGCCGTCACTCAGAGTTTGTGTATCTGCTGTCTGCGGAGCCCTGGACCAGGCTTGGGGGACACCCGGGGCTTCTACCCACATCTGGGGCAGACCAGACCCCCAAGTCACTGCCATGTTGGTTTTTCTACTAATCACATTGGCTTTGGCCATGCTGTGTACTAATTAAAAGGATTGTGTTCTCACCCGCACTTGGGCAGAACGCTTCACCCAAGGCTAGATGGCTGCCATGGACCATTCCCCCAGCAGGGCGTCCTGGGTTTAGTGGTTTGATTCTGACCACCTGCCACGCGCAGAGCCCCTTAGTGGGTTCCCTAGCTGGATGGCTAACCCTGCTGTGGAATCTGGCTTTTTCTGGACCTGAGAGGACGGGCTGCTCTGGACAAAGTCCTCAGGCCTGTGCCTGATGCTGGCTTGGGTTAGGGAGGGGGCAGCTTCCAGACACACTTCTGCTAGGGGCTCCTGGCCTCTGTGCTGGCATGGCCACACCCATGGCCTGAGTGTGCGGCTGGAATGTTTTATCAACACCAGTCCTCACAGCTTCCCCAGATAAGCAAAGGAGAAGGGGATGGAGTCAGGGGGTTGCTTCCCATGAGGACCCCCAGCTCCCAGGATGCTTGCTGGCAGCGGTCTGCCTGGGGTGGAGCCCATGTGACTTGACCTCTGTCTTCTCTCCGGACCCCACACTGCCCCTCGCTGGCAGGGGGTCCTGCACACGTCTGCAAGGCCATAGCCTCCTGCCAGGTAAGGAGAAGCAAATGCAGGCCAGGGCTAAATTGTAGTTTCCTCCAGCTTGGCTGTGGATGAGAGGAAGGAAGCAGAGTGGCAGTGAAGTTTAGTGAAAGATGGCTAGAAGGTGGGGTCCCGCGTCTCTCTGCAGGGCATTGCTGTAAGCGCTGGGCTTAAGCCCGAAGTCAGCCAGCCTCTGCACTAAATTTGGTTTGCTGAACGTTCGTGGCCCTGAATGTAAACAGTGTTCTGGGCGCTCTTTGTGACTCTTGAGCCGAAACACTGTGGTGATCTCCCGTATCATCTGCTTGTTATGTAATGTGACAACATGGATATGAAATAAAAACCAGATGTCAGGGCGGAGCGGCTGAATTCTTCCCCAGTGAGTGCCGCCGGTAGAGCAGGGCTTGGGTTTCTCCTGAGTTGCAGCGCCGAACGCCCTCAGAAAACGCCTTTGGAGGGGTTTCTGGGATTAAGCGAAAGTCTGGGCTGAAGGTAAAGTACCAAGTCAGTACGATTAACTCTTTTTTAAGAAACTTGTAAGGGATTTGCTATTATGTAACTGCTTCTCGTCTTCAGTGAGGTGGCGGCTTGTTATCAAGAATCCACTTGGGTTGTTTGAACTCAGCCTCTGGGGGAGCTGGGGGCATTGTGCCACTTCCAGTGACCTGCAGTGCACTTCCGAGGCCTTGGGTGTAGAGGAAAGGGAACCCACCTTTCGCCCGTGTCAGCCTTGCCCTTGGGGCCAGGGGTGATGAGGACTCTCGACGTGAGCCCCCTGCTACAGGGACAGGCCCCAGGAGAGCGAGGGTGCTGACTGACAGCAGTTAGCAGATTCAAACTTTCTGCAGCGGCTGAACCCCTGCACTGGACTGGAAGGGGGATACCCGGAGGCCTGTTAACTACCCTCTGCCTGGACTGCACCATGAAGGCAGATTGTTGTACTTTTGAAATAACGAAAAATGAGCTCACCTAGAGGAGAAGTGTTCCAGAAGCAGTATCTGGCCGTGGATGGGGGTTATGCATTCCACCAAAAATATCTTCACTATTGTTATTTTCCTTTGGTAGCTGATCTTTCGGGGAGATCTGCAGCTTCCTCACTTTGCTAAGAAGACCCTCTGGAAACAGGAAGCTGACTCACTCCTCACTCCAGGGCTGATTCAGCCTCATGGAAGTGTGGAATTCTTACTGGAAAAGTCTGTTGCTGAGTGCCAAACAGGTCATCCTCTTGTCAGCTGGTGCCAGCTTGATCAGGGAGAAAGTGACCCTGGCTCCCTCGCGTCCCCAAGGCAGTGGACTCCCCCTGGCTCTCTTGCTTTCTTGTCCCTAAGCTGATAGCTCATTGTCATGGAGGGCTTCCTGCATGCCGACCACCCCCATCTCACAGACGAGGAAGCAGGGGCCCCGGGAGGGTGAGTTATGGGGTCCAGAGGGAGCAAGTGACAGCCGGGCTCTCACCACTGGGCACGGGATGGGCCATCCTCGGCCCCTCGAAGCTTGTTCCTGTGCAGTCGCTCGCCTTGGGGGGATGGGGACACTTTGCTGGGTGTTGCTGCCGGACCTTGTGTTCCGTTTTCAGGTGGGGGATAAGGAATTCCGAGATACTGGCAAGCGAGATGTGGCTTGGGGTGTGTGGAGATGTGTGTGACAGTCCCCAAACCCACGGTGGCTGTTGGGGTGGCGTTTCAGGCCTGTTAACCCCTCTGGAAAGAAGACATGAAACACACCAACACCCTCATTCCATTTTGCTTGTTCTGAAAGAGAAGTTAAAATTAAGAAAATCATCTCAGCAGCTTACTCAGACCGAGTGCATCCCTGGGTAGATCACTGTCTGAGTGAGGAGGACTTCTTTTACATGCATCCTCTGGAGCAGGAATTGTCCTTTGGCTATTTAGAAAACCACGTGTAGGGTCCCTAGTGAGTCTGCGAGGTCCAGGAAGCAGGGGCACTCACCTTTTCTAGGTGAGAGGATGGAGCTGTAGAGACAGACCTTTGTGACCACTGAGCCCTCGTATCTCTGGCAGGTCCCTGGCTGGCAGTGGGGTTGGGGGTGTCCCCTATCACAGCCACTTGGTCCTCAGAGGGCTTGGGGCACCCATGGTTCAAGCCCCTCTCTCCTGGGGTCCAGTGGCCGCCTCGGCTTCACAGGGAGCCGCTGTTGTGTGGGGCCTCTGGCTCTTCCATGCTCTGTTTCTAAACAGAACACCCTTTTGTCGATAAAGGTAGCCCACGGTCCCCCAAGGGTCCTGGGCACAGTCGCCACTCATCTAAGGATGACTGCATGCACCCCATCCCAGGCCCCGGGCTTCGTGCTCAGGGCTCTCTTCTTCCTTCCTGTCATGGCTTCCAGACCCTTTGTGGGCACCCAGGGTGGAAGGCTGGCACAGACCCGGGGGGCCTGAAATGGGCCATCTGGACGGCTCGGGCTTCCAGGCTCCCCAGAGTGCTAAAGGCTGGAGGGCGAGCATGGGAAGCACAGTGTCACCCACCCTGCTGGTGGCCCCTGCGGTCCTGCGGCTCCTGCTGCTTCTGGGCCACCCTGGGCCCAAGGTGTGGGGTGCCCTTGGGGAGGTGCACACAGGAGGCTCAGGCCCTCTTTGGACACCCCTGAATGCTCTATGCATCCCTACAGCTCCTTCCAGAAGATTCTCTCGATGAATCCTCTCTGGCTCCTCAGGGGATATATGGGAAACCAGGCCAGGGTCTCCCAGTTGTTGGCTGGGGTGGGGTCCTGCCTTTGCTCTTTAGCACTCACACCCACCCGTTATCACCATGCAAAACCCTGAGGGCCCTGGGCTCTGGCTGCTCTGTGCTCAAGGACGTGGGTTTTGCTGTCACCTGGGCAGTGTGAGGGCACATGGGGGCGTTTGGGGGGCATGTGGGGCACCTGACTAGTGCCCATGTCTCAGCCTTGTGTAGGTGAAGAGTGTCCTTTCCAGCTTATGTTTTGCATCATCACCAGGAAGGGTACGAAACAAGTGTGTCGGGGCCAGATGATTTGGTGGCTCTACAGGCTGAGTGTGGGACACAGGATAGCTTGGCCCAGGGTCAGGCATTAGTCGGTCCTTGCTGACACATCCGGGAATGGGGCTGGCCAGGCGGCCTCTGAGGTCCTCCTGTCCACTGGAAGGCTGTGTCCGCTGCTGCAGTCCTGACTTGCTGGACCTGGGTGGGGGCTCACCCACCCGTGGATGGACCAGGGAACTCCTGGAGTCACTAGATAGATGAACTACTTCTGCCTTCTAAGTGTGTGAGAAGATGGGAAATGATAGAAACATAAGTGGAAGTTGGATCTATTCAGGAAATTGACTTCCCAGGGAAGAGCTGGGGTCCCTCCAAACCCAGAACCTTTGGTTTTTAGAAGCAAGGCTGACCGAGGTCGGCAGCATTCTCTGAGATCTTTGGTCACGAAGTAGTTACTTAGGTACAGTCTTGGCCAGGTGTGGTGGCTCATGCCTGTAATCCCAGCACTTTGGGAGGCTGAGGTGGGCGGATCATCTGAGGTCAGGAGTTCAAGACCAGCCTGGCCAACATTGTGAAACCTCGTCTGTACTAAAAATTTAAAAATATTAGCTGGGTGTGGTGGCAGGCACCTGTAATCCCAGCTACTCAGAAGGCTGAGACAGGAGGATCACTTGAACCCTGGAGGCAGAGGTTGCAGTGAGCCAAGATCGTGCCACTGCACTCCCGCCTGGGGAACAAGAGCAGAACTCTGTCTCAAAAAAAGTACAGTGTTTCTCATGTGAAGCCAGGCAGTCTAGGACACTAGGAATCATTCCAGCGTGGGGGAGACATGGACATTGTGCCTGCCCACAGCGCTGCGTTTGTTCGGAATGCCCGTGGCTGCAGGGCTCTTTGTGGTCACTGCCTGCGTGGTCACCTCGATGCCCTCAGACTCAGGGCCCGTGTGGGCAGCAGCAACCTCACTCCCAGTCGTGTACTTGCTAAAGCCTGTGTGCACTGTGCTTGTGTGTGCATGTATGTTAAACCAGTGTGTTTAAACTTGAGATACAGTTTCATGGCCCATCTGTCCAGGGACGGCTAGAATGTAGTCACTAAATCAAACTAAGCTGCACCGTCACAAATAGTGTGAACACGATTGAAAACCAGACTCAGTTCTTCTACATTTACCTACAAATCTGGAAACGTCTAGAACTTATTTTAGCATTAAAAATATAATTTACATAGAAAGAGTGTTTTTTTTTAAAAAAATATACAAAAATACAAAAACGAGAAAAAGAAAACTTTGAAAGCCTCTTGCCCCTCCTTCCCAAGCCTGTCAGAGTGGCTTCCATAAAGGGGCTGAAGCCGGGGTGTCCGTGCCCACAGGACGCTGTCAGCCCCACAGATGACCCAGACTCACCAATCATGGAGCTGCAGACCCCCCCAGCGGGCCACTCCCACCAGGCCCAGCTAAGCTGACTGCCAGAGGAGTCAGGAATGTTCTCTGCCATAGGCCGTAAACTGTAAGAAACGTGAAGGTGCCAGACAGACTCCCTGTGTCAGCCCAGGGCGCTTGCCATTGCTTCCAGAGCCCTGAGTGCCAACCTAGAGGGGACTGACTGCGTGCTCATTGCTGCGCCGTTGCGGTCGGCGGATGAGTGTGGCCGTATTCGTGTTACTCAAGACGCTTTCTCATCTGTATTTTGAAGAAACATGGTGAGCCTCCCGTGTGTGCCCACATGGGAGTGGGTACCTCTGCCCCCCGCAAAGACTGTCAAAGAACAGAGCCTGCTGGACAGGCCCTGCCTCCTGACCTGCCCCAGGCTGGCTGAGGAAAGTGCGGGACTGTCCTGCTGGATGTGGGGAGGGGATGGCTCAACTCTGTGAAGCTCACCGTGTGTTCTCTGCTGGGCTATGTGGCTCACCACGGAGACCCTGGGTGCCCAGTCATTTGTGTTCTCGTGTGTGTGTGTCTGTGTGTGTGTGTGTATTATATATACTTGTTTTTCCTAACTTCAGAAAGTCCCGAGGTATCTTGTTCCCGCTTGACAGTGTCAACACTGTGTCCTTCCTAAGCCTTCTGAAGGAGATTCAGAAACAGGCAGTTCCCCTGGAGTCTGCACGCCAGGCGCAGGGGCCACAGCTTCCTTGCAAGCGCTGACCCTAGGAGCCAAGGGCAGGAAGCGGTTGTGTTGACGGGGCCTGCCACAAGGGCACTACCATGTATGTGATGTTTTTTCGCCAATCCTCAGTCCCTTTTTAAAGCAGCGTATCTTTTGAAGAACAAGTTAACGCAGGCTTCATCTTTGCGCATGGAGCTTTTAGGACATTTCATGTCTGTTACGTTGTAGCTTCTATCCTCGTGGGGGCTCTAAGTTCAGCAGGGCCTGAGCTGTTAATCTGCTTTTTCACATTATTAATAATGAAAGTAACACCATGCCGCCACCTGGTATCATTTCAGCTTTCTATGTGCCTGGTGTTTACATGGCTTATCTCATTTAATCCTCCCAGTATGTAATACAAATACTTGCAACAGGTACTGCTCCTGTGTAGACTCCTGCCCCGAGCTCACACAGATTCAGGCCTTCCTATCTCTGGGCTTTGTGAATATCCTGCTTTCATCCTCATTTACAGGGGAGGAAGCTGACTCAGAGAGGCTAAGCAGCTGGTCTGAGGTCACCTGTTACGGATCGGGGAGCTGGGCCCGCACCCAGGTGTCTGACGCAGAGCTGGGCCTACCTGCTCTATAAGCTGCAGCTCAGAGGGGGCTCCAGGGGCTCCAGAGGACCTGGATGAAGACTGGTGAGGTCTGGGAGGCAGGCATTTGACAGAGATGGGAAGTGGGACCTTGGTGCCGAATGTTCCCAGGGCTGTGGGGCAGGCCTGTGGGGTCTGGTGAATATCTGGGGTCCCTGAGAAGCCCTTGGCACAGGGCTTTGCGCGAGCATGGACAAGCGCCATGCCCTGCAGTTGAGTGCAGGAGAGGCAGCTGCAGCTGCTCTGGGAGAGTGAGGAGGGAGGACTGCATTGCCACCCATGTTGTTGACAGGTGAGCAGTTTTGACGAGAAACATGGACAGCGTCAGGGCTGACTTGGATTTTTTACTTGAGGCAACAACTCAACCTGTTGGTTTCCTCAATTGTGAGTTCACAAAAAAAAGAAAGCCGACAACATAACACTGATGAGAGAATTCTTAAGGGAGAGCAAGCCAGAGCTGTCCTGAAAGGAGTGGGGAGACGGAGGAAGCACGCTGTTGGGTCTTGTTCCGGGGGTGCCTGTGACACTCTCACGGGACGCCCTGCGGGACACACCACGGGTGCTTGGTGGCGACTGCAGAAGGGTGAGGAAGGTATCCCTTCACACCAGATGGAGGGTCTTGATGGGGGTGGAACCAGGCATCAGAGGATGACAAGTCAACCTGGGAGCGTAGATAAAAAGGAAGAGAAACTGATTTCACATTGTCCACCTGTCGGGGCTTCCAGGGACCCTGTCCTCTAGGCCTGTCCCTGTACCCTCCTGTCCCCAGGCCTGAGAAGCCGGATGTGGGATGGGAACAGGCCAGGGCCGGAGTTGGGCTCCATTGCCATTTGGAATCCAGGGGCCCACCCTGAACTCTGAGCTGGCCTTCTGTTCTGTACGCGGAAGTGGTGACCTCTCCTACCTGGGGGCATTTGAGACTCCTGAGGACACCCAGCCCAGCTCGCAGAGTGTCCAGGCAGTGCCCACGCCTTTCCCCTCCCTGCCAAGGCGCTCCAGGCCTGAGCCCTTGTGGCACCCTGCTTGAGGCCGTCACGGCAGCACCATTCCCACGCCCCCAGCAAGCCCCTCCAGTGGATGAGACCCTGACTTGAGAGACGGTTGTGGAGAGGAGTAAGATGTCCTGCCCATCTCAGGAGGGAGGGCTCTTAGATGACTGCCTTGAGCCATGCTGCTTCCCGCAGGGTGCGCCCAGGAAGCCTCTGCGGGAAGCACGTGGCTGCTTGCTCAGGCCCAGGGAGCTGGGCGGCGCTGTGCTCTTGGGCTGGGGCCTGGCTCAAGGGTTTGGGGGCTGGGCCATGTACACCAAGAAGCCATTGGGTGACTGGGCTGCTTCTGCCATGTTGCTGAAAGAGGGACAGCACCGTGGCGGTGTTTGGAGGGCTTGCTCAGGGCCCCCGCGCAGATTCTCCTTCCTGAAAACCCCAGGTTTTCAGCTAGCCTGTCTGAGTTTTGATGAAGGCTGCGAGGGGTTTTGCTAGTCTGGATACGTGTGGAAGGACCTCCACTCTCGGCTCCTGTTTTCTAGCTGGGAACTCTGGCGCTAGTTCTGCAATATTTTAATTTGAGTAGCCAGATGAATTTGCTGCCACGGTGGCCTTGCCCTTGACTCTGAAATGAACTCACCTGAGACTTCGGCTTGATGCATCTTTTGGCTGATGCTGGGTTCTGGGCTTGGCCATTCGCTGCCTGCCTGTCCATCACAGAGGGTCACTGTTCTCCAATCAGGATGGAGTTCTAAGTGATTCAGAGTAAAGCCTGCAGGCGTTGTGGTTTTCTTTTCTTCACAGACTGAGAACGATGACCTGAAGGGTGTTTTCTAATTGATGTGTTGAGCGGTCTGTGTACGATGTCATGACGGGTGGTTTTCCGTGGCTAGGAATTATTCTTGACTGCATGGTAAAGGACTCTGAAGCCCCTACCCCCTGATTTTTTTTTTTTTTTTTTTTTAAAGAAAAGACTTGTAGCATCAGTCTTGGGCATAATCTCTCTGGCAGTACTGGTGGAGAAACAAAACGTGGTGACGTTTACCACTCAGGAATCACACTGCAGTGGCATTGTAGTATTTTATCACAACTTACTTTTTTTCATAAAGAAACAAATAGGCCTGGCACGGTGGCTCATGCCTGTAATCCCAGCACTTTGGGAGGCTGAGGAGGGAGGATCACTTGAGGTCAGAAGTTGGAGACCAATCTGGACAACACAGGGACACCACCTCTCCAAAAACATTTAAAACATCCGCTGGGTGTGGTGGTATGTGTCTGTAGTCCCAGGTATTCAGGAGGCTGAGGCAGGAGGATCCTTTGGGCCGGGAGGTCAAGGCTGCATGAGCCAAATCATGCCACTGTACTCCAGCCTGGGTGATAGAGGGAGACCCTGTTTTAACAGGGAAAAAAAAAAAGAAAAGCACCAGCAGAATTTAGAAATGTGGGCCAGTGCGGGAGCCTGCCTGGCATCACTGACCCTTGGCTGCTGCTCTCGTCCTGGAGCTGTTAGTTTGAGAGCAGATCAAGGACCCAGCAGGCAGGAGGTATGTTCACGGTGGGGCGGCTCCGGCGCTGCACAAGCACACTGCAGCCCCGCCGTCACCTCTCAGATGGGAGACAGGCTTCAGAACCAGAGCCCCTTCCAAAGGGACCTCCCGCTGCTGAGTAACAGGGTGGCACCCGGCCGGCTTCGGGAGGGGTGCTGGCTGTGCTTGCCTGGAGGGGTTCCTGCAGGAAGGCCTTGCTCCCCGCTGGGGCCGAGGGACCCTGCCGAGCAGCAGCAGGAGGAACAGGCAGTGCCGTCGGAGCCCAGAGAAACGGGCAGAGCTTATCCTTGTGGACGGGCAGCCCCAGGAAAAGGGGAGCCCAGAGCCAAGGGCCCTTGTCCAGGGAGGGGTCTCACATGGACCCCAAGATGCTCCCCCTGAGCACTTCCTGGCATAGCGCGGACACAGTGGACGGAATGGGTGAGGAAAACGGCCTTCTTCTTTCGCTTCTCTCTCATTTCTCCCTCCCATCACGCAGCCTGCGATATGGAAGAGGTTAAAGAAGGAGAGAGCAGTTGGAAAAATTCCTTAAGACCCGGAGAGGGGAAGATGGGGTGTTTTTATAGCTTCTGGGGTTCAGCAGGAAATGACAGTGTGCTGTTTTGACGTCTGCACTTTCATCCCTGCTCTGCGGCAAAGCTCAGCCTGGCTTCGTCCACGTGGATGGAGCGGAGTCAAGTTCAGTTGGAATTTTTTTTCCCTGCTCACTTGGAAAAAGAGGAAAAGACACAGGGATACAAAGAGGGCTTTATAAAGAAGAGGCCTCCTTGGTCTTCCACTCTGGGACTTTCTGTGATGGTGGAAATGGTCTTTAGCACCGTGCCCGCCAGGGCAGCCACTGGCCATGCCTGGCTGTGGAGCTTGTCAGTGGCCACGTCAACACGTGGATGCTGTGACCGAGGAACTGGATTTCAAATCAAATTAAATTCCAATTTAAGTCACCACATGTGGCCGGTGGCCACCTGCAGTGCACTCAGGACGGCTCTAGGCTGAGGGTTTCAGGATCATCCTTCATCAGTGATTTGAACGTATGAGGCTTCGTCTGCTTGAATTTCCCAGTTGGGGTAAAAGAGGGAATGTTCGTATCCGAATGAGATTATGTTCACGGCGCTTGGCCTTTGCCAGCGTCAGTGTGTTGCTGAGTTTACACCCCTTCCCGAGGCTGTTCGGAGGCTGCCAGAGAAGTTGTGTTAGAGAGAGGGATGCGCTGACCATGCCCCAGGGCTCGCCTCGTAGCAAGGAGCAGAGATGCCCTCAGAGGCATGGATTGAAAGGCACTTATGAATGGAATTCAGGAGAGATTCACAGAGCACTGTAGGGAGTCCTCTGATGGGACCCCTCTTCCTTTTCTACCTCCCCTGCCTCCCAAGTCCCGGGACTCCCCGTCTCCCATCTGCTCGGGCCCCAGCTGTGTCCTTGCGGGCTCTCCGCTCTGTCGCTGGTTGGCTCCTCTGGTGTGTGCCTCCCCTGTGACATGGTGACATGCCGGGAGCAGAGCGGAGCAGCTTTGCAGTCCCCGGGCCCCAGCTGGGCTATACTGGATCCAGGGTCTGTGAGAGCTGCGGGGAGGCCACCAGTGTGGGAGCAGGAGCTTGCCCCGTGGTTCTGCCCGTGACGCTTCTCACTCAAGGAATTTGCTTTTGTTCTCATGCATACTATTGAAAATCACTTAGCCAGTAAGTAAACGTCTGCCCTTAGCCTGTTAAACGTCAAGACAAATAAGCCCGTGTCGCCGCCCCGCCCTCATGCAGCTGTGATAAACACCACTGGCCCTGCCTCCAGTGCCTGTCCCTTCTGGTTTCGGCACCCCAGCGCTGTGGTTGTGCAAGGGGATCAGAACGTCTGCCTGTGCTGAGACCACGTAAGCATTTTATTTGGATTGTTAGGTGCCTCCATCATGGTCATGGCACCATGCTCTGTCTGTACTGAAATCTCTATTTGGCAGTCGCCTTTCTGCAGTTAAAAGAAAATGAATAACCTAATCTAGAGGATGGACCAGTAACGAGGCATTTTCACCTGGATGCTGGCAGTGGATGTGTTGGCATTGGGGGAGTATTCATGGTGGCAGGCTGGTCCCCAGCCTTCGAATATTTGGAATAAGGTAGGCTCTGACGATGAGGGGAGCTTCCGGATTCAGCACATTTTGGAGGAAACAGTGGTATTCATCGTATGACAATTAACTGTCTGAGAGATAATTAAATGAAAGTCATCCTAAAGTGTCTGATTAAATGCCTCTCTAGCCTCCCCCTGTAGGTGGAGTGTCATGATTTCCACGCGGTTGGGTCCTGGATAAATGACTGAGCCACAGTCTCACAGCTCTGTAAGGAGTGGCGGGCAGTTCCCGTTGCTGCCAGTCCTGCATGTGCTGTGCACGGGATGTGGGTGGAATGAGGCTGCAGGGCACCTGCTCCCCAGTGCCTATGATGACTAAATGGGGAGGTCCCCGTAGAGTGCACAGCATTCACCCAGTGACAGTGTGATTGCAACAGCTGGGGTTGTGGGGCCCTAGAATAGCCACGGTGTCCTTGCACCTCAACTTCAGGATGCCCCGTTTCCCCCTGGGGTGCAAGAGCTCTGGCGATTCTGGATCCCTACCATGTGTCAGGTTCTGGAAGCTTCTCTCATCTCCCAGTGATGCCCAGGGGGTCCACCAGCCTCTAGAAGCCACCGCTTGTCCAGGACACCAGCCCGGTCCGTTGTCAAACCTGGATTTGATCCGAGGTCTGACTGCTTCAGGAAGCCCAGACAGGCTTCTGCTGTTCCCTGAGCTTGCTGTCAGCAAACGTTTGGTGAGGGAATTATTTGATGTGGAATGTCTTGTTTATGTTTTAGTCCGTTAATTTTTCATCCTGTGAAATGTATTTTACCCATTATGATTTCAGCAAACTTAAAGACCCATGACACACAGGTATCTCTTCCATCATACTGTGCTAATTCCTGCCTTTTTTTGGTGTCTTCTCACCTCTGCATCAGTAGTGGTGGCTGTGTGGGGACAGAGGCACTTAGCGGCCACGGCGCCAGGAGTAATGATTGGACTTGAGGGATCTGTGGAATATGCACACATTGCTGCATGAATTCCAAGAATACTACTTACCTTTTTGTTTTGCACTTTGGGAGGCTGAGGTGAGCAAATCACGAGGTCAGGAGATTGAGACCATCCTGGCTAACACGGTGAAACCTCGTCTCTACTAAAAATACAAAAAATTAGCTGGGTGTGGTGGCACGCGCCTGTAGTCGCAGCTACTTGGGAGGCTGAGGCAGGAGAATTGCTTGAACCCAGGAGGTGGAGGTTGCAGTGAGCTGAGATTGCACCACTGCACTCCAGTCTGGGCGACAGGAGTGAAATGCTGTCTCAAAAAAAAAAAAAGGAAATTCACTTTCACTTTCAAGGTCTCAATTTTCTCGAGAGTTCTAAAGTGATGAACATAGTCTTTCTAAGATTTTCTTTTTGTGTTCGTGGCCTCTGATGTGGCACAGCCCTGTCAGGTGGGGCTGAGCCCAGAGGGTGCTGAGCGGATGGGGCTCACCGTGACAGCGTGGCCTGATCCCGAGGGTGCTGGCACTTTGACGGGCACTGCCAGTGGGGCCTGGCATCCTCAGGCCTCGTTAGCCAGCAGTGACCACATGATGGGCAAGCATTCTTATGCCCTGCTTGGTTTCCCTGAGTTGGGGAAGCCGCTGCACAGCAAGGCTCCCCAGCAGCTCACAGCTGGAGAGCCCGGGAGCTGCAGAGTGTCGACTTGACCTCTGTACCCTCATCTCAACCCTGTGTTGTCACACCAGTGTCTGAGTTAAATGACAACGCAAAGCTCTGGGTCCCGTCTTCTAGTGGGGACCTTTGTGGCTTACCCACAGGTTGGTGGCACCGAGTGCTGCTCTCTGGGACAGCGTGGGACCCTTTCGGGAGGGAAGTCCACTTTGGAGGCCCTGGGCTGATGTCTGATGGAGCCGTGGGCCTCCCTCATCCTCCAGCCAAGGTTTGGGGGAGCACTGGCTGCTCGTAGAAGGTCGGGGGCTTAGGCGCATTTGTGATCGCCTTGTCCTCAGTCCCCACTTCCGTCAGAACTTACACAGAGTGACACGTGGGTCCAGAGGCTTCTGGGGAGCCACCCGTGCCCTGACCCAGGGATGCGCAGGCCAGCCCTTGTAGGAAGTGGCATAAGGCTTAATTCCTTTTGATTTTTTTTAGAACATAAACACAAACAGAAATGGCAGTTTCTTTGTCCCCTGCAGCCCTGTGAGCATGTTTTGGAGCCATCTAGAGAACTGATCGTTTCTTTGGCGGGACAATCAAATACGGAATGTTGAGGGAAATTAGGGCAAATGGCTATAAGGTTGTCCGCTTTTGACAGGCCTGGTGAGTGAGTTTAGTCATTAATCATTAATCCACGCTTTCTAAATTTATCTGCCCCCAGCAGTCTCCTGGGCTGAGGTGAAGTCCTGGTTCCCATGCCCTTAGCCTGACTGAAGCACAGCTCCCGGCCGCAGCAGTGGACAAGCACCCCGTTGCATCCCTGTCCGGGATACGCTTAAGCAGTGCTGCCTTGATTTGTTATTTAGTGACTTATTTTCAAGGAAAAAGAGCCAGAAATGCTGAGATAAATGCAAAGTCCTAAAAAATAAAACAGTGCAGTTTCTCTTAAATGCCAGCCAGCCCTGTGACCCTGGTCTGCCAAGGCCTTCCAAGGTAGTTGAGGCCACAGGAAATGTCATGGGGTGACCTTTAGAATCACAGTGTCAGCCCTCAGCTGGCTGTCTGCATCTGAAAAAGGAGAGATTGTAGCCAGTGAAATGGGGAAAAACCAGAAAACTAGCCAGGCCAGGGCGCGCTGCAGGACTGGCTGTGACCACCCTGTGTGGCCATTGGCAGAGACCCTGGTCCAGGCGGGTACTGGCCTTCTTCCGGGCAGAGTGCTGGCGTCCACACCCAGGGCACACATACAGCCAAGCACATCGTCTGCGCACAGGCATGTGTGCACACCTGCATATGTGCGTGTGCCTGTGCTCTGAGAGTGGTGGCTTTCAGGCCAGGCGTGGTGGCTCATGCCTGTAATCTCAGCACTGTGGGAGGCTGAGGCGGGAGGATCAACTGAGGTTGGGAGTTTGAGACTAGCCTGACCAACATGGAGAAACCCCATCTCTACTAAAAATACAAAAATTAGCTGGGCGTGGTGGTGCATGCCTGTGATTCCAGCCACTCAGGAGGCTGAGGCAGGGGAATCGCTTGAACCTGGGAGGCAGAGGTTTCCGTGAGCCAAGATCAATCACACAATTGCATTCCAGCCTGGGCAACAAAAACAAAACTCCATCTCAAAAAAAAAAAAAAAAAAAAGTGGTGGCTTTCTGATTGAACAAGCAGAGTGCCCAAGGACACGGCTCCAGGGCAGCCCATGCCGGCTCCAGTTTGTTGCGGCCTTCTTGCTGGATTGACTTTGAACCATCCCTGAGCCTCTCTGTGCCTCAATGTCCTTGTCTGTAAAATGGGGGTGATGGCATCCTCAGTTCTCTCCTGCTTCTGTGAAGAAGAAGAGTCCCCTGTAGATGTGCACATTGCCTGGTAGCTCTAGTGACTGGCTCTTCCTTCAGCGCCCCCTAAGAAGCTGTTGTAAATGAAGTGTGAGTTGGTGACTGAGTAGCGAAGAGGCTGAGAGAGACAACAAGGCGCTCTGGGAGCTTGTGATGCGGTTTGGAGAGACAGCTGCCCTAGAACTCACGCAGGCGGCCTGCCTCTCTGGTCTGTTTGCTTGAGAGTCATTGGCGGTGATGGTGGTGGTGGTGGTTTTGGTGAGGATGTCCGTTTAAGAAATAAAATGAAGCTGAACGGAATGGTCAGCTGGACACACAACAGAATGGAAAGCCTTCCAGAGGCCTGAGCCTGAAAGGAAACAGCAAATTGTGAAGCAAGAATGCCAAGAGCCTTCTCCTTTAACAAACCAGGGGGCATTGTTCTCTTCTCTGCTGATGAGGGAGGGTCTGTTTGCCTCGGGAAGTTGTAGAAAGGACAGAGGCGCAGGAAGGGGAGACTCTCTGACTCCTCCTAGTCCTGTCACCCTGGGCTCCACTGGGAACATTTTCATCCTTTCCTTCTAGCTCCGATCTTGTCTCATTCTCATTGGTTTTTATGTAACTAGCTTTTGGATGAATAAAAGTCTGCTCTTTAGCTTTTCACCCTTGCCTGTAATCATCTCTTCACATTATTAAAAAACCCTTAGCAGCTGTTCCCTAGCAGTAAAAGTCTTATCAGACGGGTGTGGTCCTGAAGCCCTTGGACAGAGTCTTTCCTGGGCCTCCCTGGCCTCCGCATACCCACCCCCAGTCAGAGCACAGGCTTCCCTTCTGTGGCCCATCATCCATGACCTGGATGATGCTGATGTGACCCTGAGGGAGGAGTGGCATGGCCCTGTTCTACCGAAGAGGAAGCTGAGACGCTGAGCTCCTGGCTGGGGTGGGCTGTGCTGCCTCCAAGGCCTCCTAGGAGGGCCCACGCCTCCCCCTCCCCACTCCTTCCAACTCCCTGTTCTGGTGCCAGCTCTGCCTGCTGTCCTGAGCACCGGCCATGAGGGACTCTGGGGTGCCCACAAATACCTCTGTGTGTGCCCCAGCTGTTCCCACTACTGTTGTCCCCTCCCAGAGAGAGCCCCACCCACTCAAGCCTGGGTCCAACAGAGCTCTTCCCTCCAGTCCACCTTCTACATGGACTCAGTGCCCCAAACGCAGTGGCGTGACCTTCTCTTAGTCTCTTTACACTCTGCTTTTTTCTCTCTCTGACCTGGAAGCCAGGTAGCCTCCAGACTCCCTCTCAGCCTATCCATAGCTTCAGGAACCTTTCCAAACGTAAATTTGATCTGTCAGTCCTCTGCTAAGGCCCATCAGGAGCTGCCCTTGTCCATGTCCCCACAGCAAAGGGACGGCCTCCTGTGGTCCCTCCAGCCTTGGGGCTTTGCCCACTGAGGGCTCCGTGCCCAGGTTCAGAAGCGGCTGCACCTGCCTAGTGATTGCGGTCCTCGTCTGAGTCATCCTGGAGTGATGGAGCCAGATCATGGGACACTTCTATTTTAGCATAAGTGTGACACCTCAGTGACCCTGCGCTGCACGGGAGCATCCACAAGCTTTCTGCCCAACTTGTGAGATGAGCTGCTCTTCCTCCCATAGGCAGCAGAGGGTGGGCTGGGGACAATGGGTGGGTATTTGTGTGGCCCAGTTCTTGCTAGAAATATCTCTGGTAAATTAACAAATGGCAGTTAGTAAATTGCAAGTGGATGATTTAAAATCCTCCTGTTACTTTTAGAGTTCTAGGGCCCTAGCAGGTGCTTAGCAAATACTTGTTAAATGTTTTCCTACTGGAAAGGTGTCCTAGGGAAGGAAGGAGGCTGGTGTTCTTGCTATCAGGGTTTTTATGCCATCACTGGGTGCACCTAAACTGTATGTCCAGGTAATACAGGTGAGCTTCTCAGTACCGGCTGCAATGGACTCGAAACCCAGGAAAACTGCCTGGCAGGCACGGCAGCTGGAAGCGGAGCGGCCGGAGGGAGCCCTGAGGTGCCCTGTGTGCAGCTGCTGCAGGAAGCCCGGAGGTACCCTGTGCGCTGCTCTGGCGATCCCTGTGTCCTCAAGCAGGTGGCCTCAGCTCCTGTGCTCAGCTTCTGCCTGGCTCTTGACCCCTTACCACCTCATGGTAGCAACCATTTGACCTTTCTCCCATGCTCCTTCCATGCTCTCCGCCCTTGTTACATTCTGCCCCTGCTAGGGTAGGTTTTATCTGTCATACCCCTGCTGGGGTAGGTTTTATCCCCCTTGAATTGTAGAGGGTAGGACCCTTCTCAAATTGGGTTTTCTGGGACCCTGGGGTTTTGCAAGGTGTTTGCAGTTATTCACCATAAAAATTGCAGGCAGGGGGCAGGCCCGGTCAAATCTCTTTGAGGGAAGCTCAGAGAAATTCAGAAGGCCGTTGCTGTGTGGAAGCCCTGGGAAGCTCTGAAGTAGAGAAACCAGCCGGGCTCTGTCTGGAAGAGCCTGGTCCTGTTAATTATTTCAGAGAATTCATATCCCACGGACCTCCTGGCCCCTCATGGGATGCCCTTTGGGAAAAGCCTTCTGAGGACTGACCCAGCTGGAGCAGGTGCCTGGGAAGGAAAGCCATTTCCAAGGGACTGTGGGCTACCTGGGAGCTGGCCGCTGGCCTTGCACCTGAACCTGAGGGCCAGGTGGGTGGTCTCATTTTATGTCAATAGAGACATTCAACTGCATTTTTTTTTTAAAGTAAAACTATATCCAATGGAGCTCTCTGTTTACTGTTTGAGTGATAAGTTAAAATGGGAAATGTTCTTTTTCCCACTGAAAGGACTGAGCAACGTTTGCTCTGAGTGCTGCTGGGTGGCTGTTTCCACCCAGCTTTTCCCTGTAACTCTTATTTGGTTATTAAAAGAACGTGCCATGTGAGAGACCCGGTGAAAGAGCCTCCTTGGCTTCTGGTAGTGAACTTCCATCACCCCCTTCCAAAATAAGAAACAAAAAAGAAACAGTATCCCTCTACCTACCCTCCCGCCTCTAGGCTCCTAGTTCAGGATTGTAGATCTCGCGTTACTTGACCTAACCCATTACTTGGCTCGAGTTCCCAGATAGGATACTTAAACTTGCTTTTCTGGAATTAAAGAGATGCATTTAAGATATAGGTTGGTGGGTTTGTATTTTCTGGGTCAGTATGCCCACAGGGACACTGCTTTCTCACTGGGGTGGTGGGGTCCCTGCTGGCCTGTCAGATTCGCTTGGCTCTGGGCTCCAGACGGACAGCGGGCCTCACCCTCCACTGCCCATCTCGGCACAGAAGCTCTCCAAGGCCTTTTTGTCACACATCCAACAAATAGCCAGTGCTGGAAAGGGGTTTGTGCTCTAATGCAGAGAGCTGTAGGTGAGGGTACCTTATCTTCTGCCGTACCAAGTGGAGGTGACCTCAGGGTCCCTGGGCCTGCCTCTGCAGGTGCTCTGGGAGCCAGGGCATTGCAGCTGCTGCCCTGCTGGGAGTCCCCGTGGCCTGTGCCTGCCACACTCTGACAAAACATCGGAATGCCCGTGGCCTCACCCACCATCCTGGCCCGCCCCCTGCCTGTCCAGCTGCCACAGTGGGCGAGCACAGCCCCGATGTGACCGTCCTGAGCTGCGCTGTGTCCCTGTGGCGGTCCTGAGTGGGGCTGTGTTCACGTGGCCGCCCTGAGCCGTCCTGAGCTGGGCTGTGTCCACGTGGCCGCCCTGAGCGGGGCTGTGTGCACACAGCAGCATCCTGCCCCACTGCAGACAAAGGAGGGATCCACTGGAGCGGGAACTCTTCCCAACAAAGGTTCTATTTTTATGCAAATGTAATCTGCTGTTCCTGCTCCGCTCTGGGGAGAAGGCTCAGGCTTCTGGGCCTCTGGAGTTTCGACCCCTTTTCTAGAAGGTGATGGTGGACATTTGAAGTCTTCTTTGTGATATCTAATATGTGTGGACTTAGAAGAACCAAATAAATAGCTCCCAAGTAGATATCTCCAATGATGCCCTTCCCCCGACCTGCCAGCTCGGGCTGTAAGTAGAAATTAACCTAAATTAGGAAGATAATCGTTCCAGTATTAATTGTAGGTTGTCTTTTAAAGCTGTTTTCATTCTCCAGGCCTGAGCAGCAGGCTGGCTTTGGGCCCTACCATGGGTTTCTGCACAGCGACACCCGTGAAAACCAACATTGCAGAGCAGGGATCTCACAGCCCGCCTGCTTTCCAGAGCTACCCTCTAGCTCCAGGTCTCTAGATGAGGTTTCTTTGAAGATCCCACTGCAGTTCTTGCTGTGTGCCCTCAGGCCTCCCCTCAGCCCCTCCGGGAGGGTGAGCAGGCTCTCGGCACAGGCCACGTAAACAAACACCAGCTATTTTCAGCAGGGCATTCGTGTCGCAGCTGGCCTGGCTCGTGCGCAGTGGCTGGCGAGGCCCATCCCGGCCTGCACTTGGCCCTGGCCAGCCTAGGCCAGCCCTGGCAGGCAAGAGATGCCTTGGAACGTTCTTAACCGCCATGCTGTTCAGTTTTCTCATAACGCCCCCTGGCACTCGACAGAAGCGTCACAGTTAAAAAGAGGTTGAACAAGGACCCTAGGGAGCGTTTTATTTGGGTTTTCTTTGTTGGTAACTTGGGTTTCTGTTTGAAAGCGCTCGGTGAAACGTGCCGTCCTCCGTGTCTCAGGCTCGCACCAGCAGGTGGAGCAGGTGCTGCCTTCTGAATGGCCCTTCCCTTTGTCCTCAGCTTTCTTGAGGCCTGGCTCCCTTGTTCCATTAGTCATGATTGGATAAAGCTTTTATGGAAAACTCTCCACCCCGTGCCTTACTGTGTCATGAAAAGTTTCTGAGTGAATGAGCGAAGCCGCCCACTTCGCAGGAGTTCTGGAGGCTGCCTTCACGTGGACTTGCGGGTGGCCCAGACAGGCCCTTATAGAACCTGCCCCTCCCCATAGTGCCCTAGAAACACACTGAGCAGGGCTGTGTCTGAGTGCGTGCGTGTGCCTGAGTGCATGTGTGTGCTTGTGTGTACGTGAGTGCGAGTACGTGAGTGCATGTGCCTCATGCATGTGTTCTACGTGAGTGCATATGTGTGCTTGCATGTGTGCGTGTGTGCATGCATAGAGTACATGCCTGTGTGTGTGCCTGTGTGTGTACGTGAGTGCATGCATGTGCGTGCATGTGTTCTACATGAGTGCATATGAGCATGTGTGCGTACATACTGAGTACGTGCGTATGTGCGCATGTGTACTTGAGTGTGTGCGCTCATGTGTGTACGTGAGTGCATGTGTATTCTACGTGAGTGCATATGTGAGCATGTGTGCGTGCGTACTGAGTACATGCATGTGTGCGCTCGTGTGTGTATGTGAGTGCATGTGCATGCGTGCATGTGTATTCTACATGAGTGCATATGAGTGCATGTGTGTGTGTGCGAGCATACGTGGTGCATGTGTGTACATGAGGGCGTGCATGAGCTTGTGTGTGTACGTGAGTGCATGTGCGTGCATGCATGTGTGTTCTACATGAGTGCATATGTGAGTGCATGTGTACTAAGTGCATGCGTGTGCACGCATGTGAGCATGAATGTGTGTGCGTGCTCGTTTGTGCGTAAGTGCATACGTGTGTGCTCGTGTGTGCATACCTAAGTGCGTGTGTGCGCATGTGCATGTGTGCACGCACATGTATGTGTGTGCATGCGTGTGTTTGTGTATGTGTCTGCTCCCACTTCTGGAGCTTGCCCTGCCTGTTTGATTGTTCTAAAGATTGAGACTGCAAATCCCCTGTCCCTCCAAAACTTTCTCTGGGTGATATGTAAGGCTCCCAGGGTCTCCAGATTTGCCGTATTCTCCCCAGTACACTCAGAAAGTATCCTTTAGCCACATAAATGGGTCATTCACTGGGGCTGGGCGTCCTTGCACCATTAGTGCTGGCTGTCCACATGTCAATGGTGCTTTGTGTCACATGTCGTTGTTACTGGGTGTCCCCACGGTCCGGCCTTAGAGTGGTCTACTTCTTTATACTTAAGGAATTAAGCTTGACTGACAGGGAACTATGTGAGCGTAAAGTCTGATAACATGGAAAATGTTAGTGCACTTTTGAAAAATAATAATTACATTTAGTAAAAATGTTGATATATTTTAAGTTTGAATGACAAGACTTGAGTTTTTCCTAGTTAATGTTGTGTCTTTCGATTAAGCCATTTCAGTGGAGTGTACATTTATATTAACTCTTGAAGACTTTTTTATTTGCAGTAATTGGATTAGAAAATAAGAGACCTTTTCTATAGTTGATAGAACCTTGCTTATTTTATTCTTGCATTTGTTTTCCCTAGCTCAGACATGGTTAGTAAAGATCACGGTGCTTTTTTAAAATTTAGGAAGTGGTGAAACATAGAGAGGATGAGGTTAGGTGTAATTTGAAGTATGAGTATGGGGGGGGTGGTTTATGCAGATTTGCACACCAGTGTTTACAGTAGGGAAACTGAGGGTGATAACCAGGGCATCTGCAGCGTTTGGGCAGGATCAGGCGGTGGGCAGAGCCCTGGCCCCCCATCAGGTGGGGGCTTTAGGGGGTGCTCTCTGCTCCCCGCGGGCTCTCGCATCAGATGAGTCAGGCGGCTGGGAGGAGGCCCAGGTGCCCGACACAGTGGCCCCATGATGTGTGCTCTCTCCCCACCCTGAATTTCCAGGGTCCAGAAGAAAAGACCTTTGTTCCTCCTGCCTTTTTATTCTTTACTGGCGTGATGCTGGGCACTTAGTTGGAATTCAGTAAAGGCTTAGTGAGTGAAGAAAGAAACAATGTTATTTAAAAGTGTTTTACTCGGCTTCCTTGGTCTGGAAACGTGCGAACGCGCGTGCGCACACACAGACACACACACACACACACAGAGTAACGCAAGAAAAGTTATTTGCCAAAACAGTTCTTAAACGACACCTTGACTAAGCCAAAAAACAGCACAACTTTTGTGGTTAGTTCTTTTTTGTATTTTATTTATAAACAAAACAGCCACCAAAAAACCTTCTGTACCTCGAAGCCCTAAAGATAACCTTGTGTATTTTCTCTTAAGGCCTTTGACGTTTTTGTCCTTTATACTTCAAGCTTTTGGTTTTTGTGTAGGGTGCAGGGTGGGGATCAGTTTCATTTTCTTTTCTCATTTTGAGAACCGTAATGTTTGACACTTCACACCCTTTCCCTCGGACAGCTGTACTGCCAGCTCACCCTCCAACTTGGGTCTGTTTCGGACCCTCCCTGTGCTCAGCTGCTCCAGAGCCTGTCCTGGGACCAGGAGGGCACTGTCTCCTTGACAGGCACTGCAGCCTCGGCTCCCACATCCCAAGCCCCTCCCTGAGAGTGTCCCAGCTCCTCCTAAGCTGTGACTTCTCTAGAGTCAAGTTCCTTTAAAAAGCCAAGCCTGAAACTTGATTGGAATTGCACTGCGTTATGTGATGAATTTGGGGGCGAGTTGGCGTCTTTCTAGTCTATTTTATGATTTTCTCCATAAAGGTCTTGCACATGTCAAGTTAGATTTATTCTTTATTGTTTGGTAGATTGTAGTTTTGTTTTTCTGTTGCAGACAATATGTTTGTTTTTCTTTGTTTGTTTGTTTTTTTGAGACGGAGTTTCGCTCTTGTTGCCCAGGCTGGAGTGCAATGGCATGATCTGGGCTCACTGCAACCTCCGCCTCCTGGGTTTAAGCAATTCTCCTGCCTCAGCGTCCTGAGTAGCTGGGGCTACAGGCGTGCGCCACAACACCCAGCTAATGTTTGTATTTTTAGTAGAGACAGGATTTCACCATGTTGACCAGGATGGTCTTGATCTCTTGACCTCCTGATCTGCCTGCGTCAGCCTCCCAAAGTGCTAGGATTACAGGCGTGAGCTGCTGCGCCCGGCGACAAGATGTTTTTTTCAAATTAAGTTTTCCCTTGCTCGTTTTTGGAAATGCAGTTGATTTTTGTATTTTATTTTTATACCCAATCATCTTTTAAAAATCTTATAATTGCTAAAGTGTTTTCTGTAGATTCTTCAGGGTTTCTAAGACAAAGGCTATCAATGTAGTGATGCCAGTTTAGCGCCTTTCTCTCTGGCTCCTGTGTTTGTTTGCCTTGTCTTACTGTGCTAGCTGGGAATTCCAGTTCAGGTTGGAATAAGAGCAGAAACATTGGGCTTCCTTCTGTCATCCTTGACATTAAAGAGAATGTTTTTAACATTTTCCCAATTTAAGCGTGATGTTTGACATAGGTTCTTTTAGATTCCCGTTTTCAAGTTAAGTTCACGGATAGCTGTGTTCCATTAGCCAGATGCTTTTACTGCGTCTGTGTCATGATCATATGGTTTTCGGTTCTAATTTTCTGTTAAACTTCCCTTATCTCTTCCGGTGGATTCAGTTTGTTTATGATAAATCCTGTCATTTTCATACTTTGTTAGTGCTTCAGGATTCTTCATCTCTGTTCTTGAATTGGAGTGGAAGGTAATTTTCCTTTTCTAAGGTCTTGTTTTTTTTTTCTTTTTCTTTTTTTAACTTACAGGGATAGTTTATTTAATATTAGAATTAATTATTCCTTGAAAATTTGTAGGGGTTCATATTTCCTTGGTGGTTTTATGTTTCAACTACTGATTAAACATCTTTAGTGGTTACTAATGATCTGACCTTTTACTTTCCTGCAGTGTGAATTTAAAAGAACGTTTTTAGGAGTTCTGCTTCATCTCAATCTTAATTTTATTGTCATAGATTTGCTTATGGTGTTTGGAAATCTTTGCTGGATTTGTCTGTGTCTTTTTTCATTTCTAACATGATTTGGCCTTCTTTTTGATTAATCTGTATTCATGTTTTTGAGTCATTCTGGCTTTGTGGGTCCCTTAGTTGTACGTTTGCTCTCTGTGTTTTCAATCCCTGCCCTCATCTTCTGTCTACTTTCTGTGGCTGCCCCGGCGTTCTCTCTCTCACTCCGGAGGTTGGATGTGCAGCTCATGAGTTCTTAGCCTTTCTTCTGCTATAAGGTACACCTTTCCCTGAAGTAGGTGTTGGGTGCATACAACAGGTTTTGACCCTTAGCATCTTGATTTTCATCCTGAGTTGTTGAAAAGTCCTGTCGACAGCGTACACCTTTGAGATGACATGAGGAGGTACCACTTGGTCTCTGTGATCTTCCTTCCAAAAAGACACAACCCCATCTAGTCATGATGACACAAGACAAATCCTAACAAAGGGAAGGGACATTCTACCAAACACCCAATCTAGTACTTACAGCTGTCAAAGTCATTAAAATCAAGGAGAGTCTGAGAAACCTGGTCAGCCAAAGGAGCCTCAAGAGTTGTGAGGATAAAGAGGGATGGTGGGGTCCTGGGCGGGGTCCTGGGCGGGGCCCTGGGCGGGGTCCTAGGTGGGGCCCTGGGTGGGGCCCTGGGTGGGGTCCTGGGTGGGGCCCCGGAACAGGAGGACAGCAGGGAAAACAGGAACTCCAGCGTGGCAGCAGTTCATGCTGATGGGTCAGTGTTGGCTTGTGAAGCGTGACACATGTCCCATCCTGGAATAGACGTGACCAGAAGCCTCGTACTGTCCGAGAGGCCCCCAGGACGTTCCCTGCCCTGGCCACCGTCCAGCTCCCTGTGCACTTGTCTCTCCTGCTTGCATCAGACTCCCTCCTGCTGGGGCCATTTCTCCCTTCCTGATGAGCACACACCCCTTAGGAGTAGCTGTAGTGGCTCTCTTGGTGCAGTCCATGCGTGTATGTCTCATCTGAAGATGTCTCTTTCACCAACATGTCTGAGTGGTTGTTATGCAAAACTTGGAGGTGAGTTTTCTTTTCCTCCTTTCATCACACACAGTCTGTTCTTCTCATCCTCGGCCCGCCTACCTTAGCCTGGCAGCCGTGCCTCCCTTGTCCATCTGGGTCTCACTGGCCGCCCCTCACGTCGTCTTTTGTCATTGATGCTCTGGATTTTGTCCGGGTGTGTTTGGGTGTGAGCACTCTTTGTTCTCCTGGCATATGTTTTCCTCTGTGTCTGTGAGTTTGTGTATTTTATCAGTTGTAGAACTCTGCGGCCAGTGTCCCTTTAAATACTGCTGTGTTCTCTTCCTCCTTCCCTTGGGGGTCCTGCAGAGTCGCTGTCACACCTCCTCAGGTAGCTCTTCTGGGCTTTCAACTCTCCTTGTCTTTTTGCTTTCAAAATACAAAACGCGGGATTTTGGCTCCCTTGTAGTTTTGTATTTTCACTCCCTCTGCTCAGCTGGTTTCCTCGTCACTCTCTTCTCATGCACCTAATTTCCTTTTTAGTTTTGCATGGCATTTATTGCTTCAGTCATTCATTGAGGGTTTTCTTTTTTTTTTTTAAATGCATACATTACACTTTTTATTTTTGAAAATCTACTTTGTTCTTTTCCTAAAATGATTTTCACAATTCTGTTGCTTCCTCTTTTCATTACTTAAAAATTTTCAAGTATTTTCATAAATTTTTTATTTCATCAAAACATACATATGGAGAAATGATAGTGGATAAAACATTAATAGATTCTTTTCTTTAAAAGTTTCAGAAACTGTAATTGTAGTTTCTCACAATGTGAGTAACTGAGGAACTCGACTGTCTCTTGCTGTGTTTGCTGCCTTTTCTCACTTCTTTCTGTGTTGGCTTGTGTTTGCTTGGGAGCGCATGTCCAGCTGGTCTTACTGCTTGAACATAGAGGGATTGGAGTGAGGAGGCCTTGCTTCGATGGGAACGCCACGTGCGTTTGCTGGGAGTGGCCCTGGACTCTGGCCCTGGCATCCCCAGCCCTGCAGCTCTGGGCTTGCCTTGGCCCTGACCCCCACCCAGTCCTCCGCCCAGTCCTCCGCCCACTGCCCTCAACTCTGCTGTCCTCTCGACTTGAGTTGCTTTTGTTTCTCTTATTGATTTCTGCCTTGTTGGAAGGTTTCCTCGCTGCCAGTGGGCCCAGCAGTGTGACAGAAGGTATATTTTATGCAGAACCTGGGGTTTCCATAGCCCAGGAGCCTGTGAGATGACTTGTCGGCCACCTCTCCGGAAGAGGAAGTTTCCAGTACTTCAAAAGCCCAACTTTGGCCCGCTTCCTCTCAACCGCTTTTACCCAGCTTCATTTTCTCCCTGCCAGCTGGGATGACAGGTCCTACAGTGGAGATACTTGCTGGCAGCTGGCGCTGCGCCTCCACGTCCATGTGCGCCTAGCAAAGGCACTGCCCCTCCACCCCCACGTGCACCTAGTGCAGCTCCAGCCTCGATGTAGCCCCTTGCTGTCAGGCTCCTCCTTCCTTACCCAGGAAATGCGATGCTAGAGAAGAGCGTGATGCTCAGCATCTGGCCACACCGCACAGCCGCGAACCTGGAGCCCAGCCGTGTGTTCTCCACTTCCGGCGGGGATCTGCCTCTCCCATCCCCAGCGTGGCTGTGTTTCTCCTTCAGTGTGGCTCCGTCCCCCTCTAGCATAGCTCTGTCACCCTCCAGTGGGGCTCTACCCCTTCCTGCCCCCAGTGTGGCTCCGTCCTTCCAGCATGGCTCCGTCCCTCCAGCGTGGCTCCTTCCCTCCAGCGTGGCTCCGTCCCTCCAGCATGGCTCTGTCCCTCCAGCATGGCTCCGTCTCTCCAGTGTGGCTCTGTGCTCATTCAGCTGCCTGCTTTCTCCCTGTGGAACACTTTCTCTGTACCACCTGCAGTCCTTGAACTTTGAACCCTGCCTTCCAGGTTGCATGAAGGTAGATTGTGGAGGTGCGGGGGTGGGATGTGTTTTACTCGATGGCTTGAGACTGGTAGATGCATTGGATGCATCATCTCTGGGTGTCCTTCGTGCTTTCGATCCCATCTGTCCTTTCATCATGAGTACCCTCTCATTTCCTTGTAAGTTTTGTCGCTTGTCCCTGGTTTCCTTTCTTAGCCTCTAAATATACTCTAATTACTTACACTAAGAAACACAATAAAATAAAAAACAAAACTTTCCTGATCCTGGGTCTCCTCGGACTGCCGCCCAGACTCTCCTGGGCGTCCTGAGTGGGGGCTGCCTGTCTGTTTATTTTTGAACCAGGACGCGGGCGAGTGGAAAGGCTCTGGCTCTGGGCGTGGGTTAACCACGCGGTGCCTTTGCCTCTGCAGATCCTCGAGGCCCCACCTCCCCCCAGTTCCTGCTGTGGCAGCCTGTTCTGTGTGTGCCGGGCCGCCTCCATGCAGGGGCGCCGTGCCTTCCCCCCGCCTCTGCTTCTTGTGGCACAGGACACCCAGGGGCACCTGATGGGCTTCCATGCGTGTCACCTGGCCTGTGTGGAAGCTGCTCCCAGGGTCATCTTGACCACCATGGGTCAGGGGCCAGTGGAGGTGTGCCTGCCCCCATTCCCCAGGGAGGTGACCCCACCATGCTCCTGGAGGCGCGCACCGTGGAGGGCGCCCGTGATGGAGCGTGCTGTTGGCCGTCACTGGGTCAGCATAGAGGCTTGACACCGCCCCCAGGCGTTGGCTCACTCTCCGTGGCCTGATCCCTCTGTCCCTCAGCCAGTGGCTCGGACCACATTGGTCAGAGGCACAACGAGTCCTGCCGTTGGTGTCCCTGGCTCCCTTGTGGTCAGCTCCCTGCAGCCGGGCTCGGGACCCGCACTCTCCTGGCTGAGAGCCCTGCTTCAGGGGCTGCTTCGGTTCCTCACAATGTGTCCATGGCCTGTGATGGCCAGCAGGTGAGTGTCACATGGAGAGATGTGGAAAGCCATGGGACATGGAGACCGCGGCGTGGACTTCACAGCTCTCAGAGGCCTTGGGGTGCCGAAGTGGGAGCTGACTGGGGGCCCCTCCTGTGGTGCCCTCGGTGCCTTGCGGACCTCACCCCCACAGATCCAAGTCAGCACCGCCCCAACGTGGCTGGAACTGCTCCCGCGTCTCCCCAGTACCACACGGCCCCACCACTCAGCCCAGGCATTCAAGCGGAAGGTAGCAGATGTAGTTCGCTTTTCTGTCCCTAACTTCCGACAGCCCGCTCATCATCCCTTTGTGATGGTGCTTCCTCCAGATGCCGTCAGGGCTGCCTGGTCCTCTCCAAGTCCACGCCTGGCTGTGGTGGCCGGCACTGCTGCTTCGGCTCATGGAGCAGGTGCCACACACAGCCATTGTGAAAATGAAATTAGCTAAACTCACAACTAAATAAATCACGTTGAAACCAAACGCAATCAGTGTTGACAACCCACCGCTTCCTATGACTACATTGCTCTTATCTGTGTCCAGAGCTTTTGTGTTCTTATGGTGGAAACAGCCAGGTATGGTCAGTCCCCTTCCAGCCTCTGCCGGCAGTGGTGTCCCAGGCCCCTCAGAGTGGCCAGCTCAATGCTCGCTGCAGCCTGGGCAGCACTGATCCTGCTCATGGGTGGCTGCAGCCACACCAGGCTTCTTGCTGTGCAGGGAGCCCCACAGCTCCTGTCCCTCAGGCCCGTACCCTGGCCACTCCTGCTGCCTGGAGCCCCTTCCTCTGGGTCTCAGGGACCCAGCATCATTCAGGATTTTTTAGCTCAAGCCTTAGTTTCTGAGAGTGGCCTTCCCGACCAGCCTGACTCGCCAGCCCCCTGCCCGTGTGGTCCTCTGCAGGCCAGGCCTTAGTGGCCTCTTGCAGCACGCGCCCTTCCGCTGACTCTCAGGTTCCCTCTGCGCCCTTGGCCTCAGCGCTGCACCTGCACATGTGGATGACAGCGCATGGATGACCGCACGGGAGTGAATCCTGGAACGTCGCATGTTTTGTTTGTGGAGTGGTATACACATGTGTGCATGAGGACAAGAATTGGATGGATTGTACCGTCACCTGGTAACAGCGGACAGTTCTAGGACGTTGCATCACGTCTGCGTTGTGCCTGGCGTCTTCCTCACACAGGAGCGAGGCCCCCGCGCCTCCCGGCAGAGGCCACAGCACACCTGCTCCCCGGGGCCTCGTTTTCCTCCCCCTTTTCAAGTTGCTCGGAGGCCTCAGTGTTCCAGGTCAGGTGCAGGCACACAGTGCCCGGGTCCCCGCCTGCCTTCCGTGCCCTTTCCCAGCCCGTCGGCGGGAGCGTGAGCACGGCCGAGTCATGCTTACCCTTGCCGGCCCGTCGGCGGGAGCGTGAGCACGGCCGAGTCATGCTTACTCGGAAGGTTCCATGCCGTGGAGCCGGCTTCCTGGAAGCAGCTCTGGATTCCTCTGCTATTCTTTGTGCATGTCATGGGAAGGCAGTTTGGGGCGACATGTGTCTTGAGGGCAGAAGGCCTTCTTCCCTTCTCTAACACAGCATCTCGGGGGTACGGGGCACTCCCACCTCCGCTTTGCCCCACACTTGTGTTGCTGGCATTGTTATAAATGAGAAAATATAAAATAGAAATTTCCAGATGCCTTTATTGTTTTCTTTGACCAACATGTTTCTCAGGGTTGATGCCACAAGAACCAGTGCGTGTCTCCAGTGGCATAAGGAGGGTTGGTTACCACAGCTGGGTTCTTAGCTGGTGAGCTGGAATCCCAGGGCGCTGGGAACACAGGTAGTCTGTGTGTGGAGGGGGGTGTCCTCTTCCACAGAAGTGGAAGGGATGGGACGCTCTTGAGAGGCGGGATCCACACTCTCTGTGGACCACGGTTACTGACTGTAGAATTCCGAGAGGGGAACGGGAAACATCAGACGTGCTGCCCAGTCTGTGGCCCCGTTGGAAACATTGGTGAAGGGTCCTGGGGATGGCGTGGGGAAGCCCAGTGGGTGTCAGCCATTCATTCTGAGTCCCTCCAATGAGTGACGTGCCGTGGTGTGGTTTTCATCTAGACTTGTGGTGAGGGCAGGGGACACCCCTCACTCAGTTTTCCCCGTCCTGTGCCCTGTATGTGCCTGGCCTGGAGTGGCTGGTTCTCGTCCTCAGCTCACCTCCTCTCGGGAGGCCTTCATTTGTGGGAGGCACGGTGGGGGCTGCGGGAGAGTTCAGGCTGCTTCTGCTGCGGCTGGTGCGGTCCCAGCTCACCAGGCCCTGGGCTGCTTCCACCCTCTCCCCTCTGTTCCCCACCCCACAGCATCCACGCCCACTCTAGGGAGAGGTTTTCTGCTGGGACAGTGAAGAGAGAACTGACTTTAGAGGCAGCGAGACGGATCTGATCCCCAGCTCTTCTGCCTAGATATGGTGAGCATGACTTAATTTCTTTGAACCTCGATTTTCTCATCTGTAAGATGGACGTAGTAGAACGGCCTCATGAGTTTATTATAAGGCTGAGGGATCAAGTGTGAATTTAGAGCCTGGTGCCAGTCTTTTCATTGATCCCTCTCATGAGTCATCTATTCCATCACTGTTTTTGGCACAGAAACATGAGAATCTCCTGGTCAGCACAGATCTCAGGCTTCGCCTCCTAGCAGCCCAGCGTCTCCTGGGAGGAATAGCAAATCAGGGGCTTTGTTTTTGCCAGCAAAGCCATTGTTAAATTTAAGTTTGCGGGTGCCCCAGAATCAGGAGGGGAGTGCTCTGGCGTGTGGGTCCTGCTGCCCGGTTCTCTCTAGCCCTTTCCCCTCCTGGGGCAGGGTGTGGCCCCCACACTGGCTCCACTTCTCTTCTGGTTTTTAGTCCTCAACATAGCATAGTCTTTTTGTTTGTTTGTAAGAGATGGGGTCTGACATCATTGCCCAGGCTGGTCTCAAGCTCCTGGGCTCCAGGTGTCCTGAGTAGCTGGGACTGCAGGTGCATGCCACCACGCCTGGCGTCTGCCGCATGGTCTTCCTGGCCCCACATGAGGAAGAGGGCTGCTCTGATGGGCAGGAAAGCTGTTTCTTGAGGGGAGGTCCAGAGCCTTCTTAGAAGCTGCATTAAAACAAACCATAGCCTTCGGCCACTTATTTTGACTAATATGTGGTACGAAACATGTTTTTTGTTTTTATTGAGACAGCCTCCCTCTGTCACCTAGGCTGGAGTGCAGATGGCATGATCTTGGCTCACTGCAGCCTCTGTCTCCTGGGCTCAAGCACTGCTCCTGCTGCAGCCTCCTGAGTAGCTGGGTCTGCAGCTGTGCATCACCATGCCCGGCCGATTTTCGTCTTTTAGTAGGGATGGGGTCTTGCCATGTGGGCCAAGCTGGTCTCGAACTCCTGGGCTCAAGCAATCTGCCTGCCTCGGCTTCCCAGACCCTGAGATTATAGGTGTGAGCCACTGTCCTGGCCCAAAATATGTTTTTATAGTTAAAAAGTTTTCCTTTTCTTTACAAATTAGATTGTTGATTTTATTTTTAAGCCAGTACAAATGCTTTCTGTAGTGGTGTAGAAAATACTGGTTGGCGGGGCGCCTCTTCCTGTGTGGACTCCCACTGGATGGGTCCTCTGAGTGAATTCGCCCGTGGCCTTTGTCATCCCCTTGGCTCGATACTCTGTAACCAGTCTGTTTTCTGCTTTGCTTTTTTTCTAATGTCTGTGGTGGGGCAGTTTGAAGACTCAATGGTATCGAGCCAATGGTGAGCACCCCTTCACTCCTCAGGAGCCCCAGGCCTCTGGGTGGCCCCTGCCAGCCGGGAGCCAAGTATGTGGCTGGGGCCTGCCAAGCAGAGAGTGTTCTCGGTTATTTGTCTCCTGCAGATCTGAGAACCTGAGTGGTAGGAACAGCTTCAGGCCTGGTCCTGGCCTGGATGGAGTTGCTGTGGGTCGCAGGTGTTTTCTGTGTGAGCTGCTAAGTGCTGTCAGGAGCTCTGGAAGTATCTTTCCAAAGCAGACGTGATCAAGCTGGGCCTCTGGTGGCTGCACCAGGCTGGGTGGCCATGTGCTCTTTGAGGCAGCGGGAACTGGCCGCAGCGGTCCCGGGGACGCTGCAGTGCGAGTGGGCACCTGGCCGGTGAGCTTGTGGAAATGCCGGAGACCCTGCTCCGGAGTGTGGAGCTGTGGTGGTCAGCCACGGCGATAGGCGTGTGACTCGCACAGCAGCGCAGAGACCATACACACGTTCCTTCCCGCTCACCTGCCTGTCCTCCTGGGTCCGTGCTTCAGGGCTTCCCTTTCCTCTCTCCAGCTTCCCTCCGGGTACTGAGCTCGGTGCTCCTCCTCCTCCGGGTACTGAGCTCGGTGCTCCTCCTCCTCTGGGTACTGAGCTCGGTGCTCCTCCTCCTCTCCCCATCCCTCACCCTTGTGCCTTTCGAAAGCCGTTACTAGACAGGGCGGGGGCAAGAGGGCATCTGCTGTTTCTGGGGAGCTTCAGAAGCCGACCTCACTGGGTGTGGCTCTGCCAGCGTGGTTGTCCTCCAGATATGTGAGTGGGGCTCTATGTGCCTCCTTTCACTCATCTTTCCGCTCACATTGAGACCCCACTATGCCAGCTGCTGGGGAATATGGAGACCCCACAATACCAGGTATTGGGGAACACGGAGACCCCACTATGCCAGGTATTGAGGGACCCGGAAACCCCACTATACCAGGTGCTGGGGACACGGAGAACCCACTATACCAGGTGCTGGGGACACGGAGACCCCACTCTACCAGGTGCTGGGAACACGGAGACCCCACTCTACCAGGTGCTGGGAACACGGAGACCCCACTCTACCAGGTATTGGGGAACACGGAGACCCCACTCTACCAGGTGCTGGGAACACGGAGACCCCACTCTACCAGGTATTGGGGAACATGGAGACCCCATTCTACCAGGTGCTGGGGACACTGAGACCCCACTCTACCAGGTGCTGGGGACACGGAGACCCTACTCTACCAGGTACTGGGGACACGGAGACCCCACTATGCCAGGTATTGGGGAACACAGAGACCCCACTCTACCAGGTGCTGGAGACACGGAGACCCCACTCTACCAGGTGCTGGGGACACGGAGACCCCACTCTACCAGGTGCTGGGGACACGGAGACCCCATTATACCAGGTGCTGGGGACACGGAGACCCCACTATGCCAGGTGCTGGGGACACCACAGTGAGCAGGATCCAGTCCCTGCTTTCAAGAACGGTTAAGAAAGAGAATTGTAAGATATAAGTGTGGTGCAGAGTCCCAGGTGCCACCAGCAGGGGCAGGTGCAGGCCCAGGAGGGCGTGGCAGTGGAAGAAGAGCTGTGCAGAGCAGAGGAGGCTCCACAGCTGACTCTCCAAGAATGTCCCCTAAATGCTAGAGGAGTGTGTGTTGGGGTCAGGTTCGGGGAATTTTGTGGCCCGGTGACAGATGGTGTTGCAAGAAGAGTGAAGTCGGACACAGACCTGACCATTCGGTGGTGGTTTCACCCTGAGGCCTATTGTCAGGTTCCCCAGTCTCCCACTGCCCTCCTGCCTCCCCTGACTCTGCTGCTCTGCTGACCTCTGCAGCTGGCCTTTGTCTGGGCAGTGGGCAGTGTCCAGGCAGCGGGCAATATCCAGGCAGCGGGCAGTGTCCGGGAAGTGGGCAATATCCAGGCAGCGAGAGGGCAGTGTCCGGAAAGCGGGCAATATCCAGGCAGCGGGCAGTGGGCTGTGTCCGGTCATCGGGTAGTGTCTGGGCAGCGGGCTGTGTCCAGGCAGTGGGCAGTGTAGGGAAACAGCCTGTGTCTGGAGTGCAGACAGTGTCTGGGACTTAGGTCCCCGTGACTGGTGAAGCTGTTAGAGGAACTGCACTCATGACCACACGGGCCACTCTCCAGCATAGCTGGGAGGTTCGTCAGGGCTGCCGTGAAGGCGGCGCCGGCCATACATGCAGAACTCGGTGCCTCTCCCACTCGTGCCCCATCCTGTGGCCTGGGGTCCAGACACACGGAGCTGGAGGCAGAGGAGCTGGAGGCAGAGGGGCTGCCGAGCCGGGTAGACAGACAGGCCCCTCTGCCATCAGGACCACAGCTTGATGCCTTCTCCCAGCGCTTCCAAGGCATATTTGGCCAGGGTCCCCACCTGCACTCTGGTTTGGCCTCTCCCTGCCTCTGAGACTGGTGCAGCTGGACTGCAACCTGCGGGTTCTCTGCGCTGCCACCAGAGTGAACTTCCTGGCGTGGGGGTGGGTGTCAGCCGTGAGGCAGGTCCCTGGGCAGTCCTCCCCGGTGGTGGAGGAACACTGGTTCTTTGCGTGGCCCCAGGGCGGTTCCAGTCTCTGTCCCCAGCCTGCGCTGGCTCAGAGCATGCTGGCCATCTGCTTGGGAGGAGCCTGTCCACCATTGCCTGGTGCCTTCCCTCCCATCCTTTTAAGGCCTCTCCTCCTCTGGGAAGCCTTCCCAAATGACGCAGGTGACAGAAGAGCTGTGTCTTCCCTGCCCCATACCCTGAGGGTGGCACTTCCATCTCGCCTCCTTGTGTTATGGGTGTGCCTGGCAGCCTGAGGGGCGGGGAGTGGGACCAGGCATTGCAGAGGTCCCTGGCCTGGGTCTGAGCTGGAGCTGGAGTCGCAGGGCGGCGGTGCCTAGCCCAGGCGTGCCACTGGCACACAGCCAGGCCACGCAGGCAGGGGTGGTGGCCACTGCTCTTCCACATGTCCCCCTCATGGTGGCCCCGCCATGCTGCTGTGGGTAGGGTTTGGGTCTGCTGTCACTCCTTGGACCATGACATCGCCCCTGCCATGATGTGCGTGGAGCCCTGTGTGCACACATGGGAGCATCCGGACCAGCAGCGCCTCCAGCACACAGGGCCGTTTCTTGGTGAATCAGCAAGTCTGGCTCTTGCTGTTTCTGGGTGAGCCCTGTGCTTGGACAGTTATGAATCATTTGCTTGCCTCTTGATTTGCGTCAATCAAACCACATGTGAAGAAAGCGGCAGTGAGCAGCACTCTGCCGGCAGCCTGGCTCCAGCGCAGGGCGGCTCGCCAGGGACAGCCTCAGGAGGCCGGCCTGCATGGCCTGGGGGTCTGGGCTGCGGGCCTGGGGTGGCCTCGGCCCGCGGGGCTTCCGGCTGGCTCCCCCTTTCTTCCCCTGAACCCCGTCAGCTGCAGGAGATGGGTGAGATGGTAATGATAGCCTGGCGTGTGCTGGCTTCCTACGTGTAATCCTGTGGTCGGTGGCACGTACTCGCAGCTCTGGGAATGTTTATGGTAGGAAGCTCATCCTTGGATCTGTCCTTCCCTGTCACCCAAAATCACTCTAGGACAGGGCTCTTTGCAAAGATTTCTTGTAAGAAAGGCCTAATTAAAAAGGGATGTCACACGTCCCTCCCCTCCTTCAAACTAAGAGGAGCAGCACAAGGGGGCATGGCCCAGGGTCAGAAGGGCACCTGGGAGGAGGCTGGGCCATGGTCCAGGTCAGGGAAGGGCCCTCTACCTGGGACTTCGGAGCCTTTTCTTTTCTGCAGCAGCTTTGGGGATGAGGCTGGCTCTTCGTCCAGTCACTGTGACAGCTCTGCTCTGTGCTGGGCTGGGAGAGCCCCGCCCTGGAGGGCCAGCTGGGAAAGTAGGGTTCCTGGGGGACCGCACCCCCCTTCAGTGGCTTGCTTTGCTTTGATGATTTTCAAGGTAAGCAAATTAGGTTCTCATTTTTCCTGTGTAGGTTACTTTTATTGTTGCTGAATTCGCTGTTGAATGGAAGCTGTTGTCCTAGTCTCCCGGTTAGTCACAGCTGTGGCTCGTGGCTGAGAGGCCAGTGGCGCCCTGGCTCATCCGCATCTCTCGGTGGAGTCCATACGTGACTCACCATAAAACTGGGAGGGACGTCAGGGCACGCTGGGTTCATCCTGGCTTTTGGTAACGACCAGAAGTGTGTTTAGATGTGACTGCCCCAGGGCATCGTGGAAACTTAGTGGCCAAGAGGTCCTGTGGCTTGAAATTCTCTCTGAATGGGCTGAGAGGGTGTAACCTTCCATTACTGAGCCCAGGTTTACGTTTGCAACAAATAATAAACAGCAAAACCGAACGGAGTGACGCCTCAGTCCAAATCTAGCGCCTTCACTGGCTGTCTTTCATTTCTTCATCACGGAAGATTTCAAACATTTACAAAAGCGAAAAGACAATTGGGCACGGACTAGCCAACTCCAGCCATGGCCGAGCAGGGCCAGGCCTGCCTCACTGCATTGTTCACAGCAGTTCTAGCCGTCATACAGGTGTCTTCTGAGCACGGAACCACGATACCGCAATCACAGCTTGCACACGTGAATACGTTAACACCATCAGATAATCAGGCGCCATTTACAATCCCCATTGTCTCAAAAGTTTCCAGTCTCTTTCGTTTTTGTCTGTAGCTGTTGTTCAAATACGTGTTAAGTAAGCTCCCTGGGTTCTGATGGGCTGCTGTCACGGGGTTTCCTCCCTCTGCCCTCCAGTCTGTTTGCTGGGGAACTCGGCTCCTTGTCCTGTCTCATGGCCACAGCGGAGCTCTCACGGCCTGTGTCCATTGGGGTGTGTTTAGCAGGTTCCTCCCCCATCTCTTTCTGCTGACCTGGTGGTCTCAGCTGGAGCCTGTGCCCGACTGGGGCTAGTCGGCAAGACTGTGGCATGGGGGTGTGGGCGTTTCCATTTTCTGCTGAGTGTGGGCGGGTACTGAAGATTGCTGTCTAGCTTCATTCCTTCCTTCCCGGGGACTGCAGAGTGATATTCCGAGATGCTCATTCTTTCTTCCTGAATCAGGTAAAAGACTTTGCGGAGGGGAAGTGCCCCTCCTCAGCTCTTCAGCTCACATGGAAAGGCTTTCTTTATTTACTGTCTTTCAGAGGAATGAGCTCATTGCTTTACATCATCTGAAGGTTAACTAGTGAGTTCTGCTGCTTATTTTTATGTGTCATTGTGAGCTGGTGGGTTTGAGTATACTCCATGTCTTCTAATCCTTTGCTGTTGTTCTTCTCACTGACGTTCACCTTGCCCCCTTGGAGCCCTGTGGAGTTGGCCCTTGAGTCTTTTGGACATGACCCTTGCAGTCTTTGATCACTTCCTTGCTCTGCTGTGACAAGACACCTTGTCACCTGGTACAATTCCTGTCCCCAGAATTTATCTGATAATCCCTCGTCACGTCTATAGAGTCCGTTTTACCATCTGAGGTAATGTATTTCCAGGTTCCAGGAATGAGGATGTAGACCTGGTGTGGGGCATTGTTCAGCCTTCCCGTGCTCAGCCCTCAGCCCTGCAGTTCTGGTCTCTGACTCTGCTGGTCATCGCAGGCCACTCTCTGGCCAGGTCGCCAGGGTGAGAAGAAGCCGTTACAGGAATACAGGGACAGCTTGGGGCAAGAGGCCCAGTGCAGATGCCCATCTAAGAGTCTAGGGAGGCACAGAGGTGAACCCCTCTGCTGCTCTTGTCCCCTACAGCTGCCTGCCCTGGGTCAAAGGGCATCAGCTGGAGCGCCCACAGCAGCAGGGCAGGGGTGCCTTGGGGTGAGTACAGATGGCTGGCTGCAAGAGGTTCCAGTGCTAGGTTTGACGTCAGGGTGGTCTTATGTTTTTGATTCTGGCCACTCTTGTGGGTAGAAAGTGACATCTCATTGTGATTTGGATTCACATTTTCCAGATGTTAACAGCGAATGATGGTAAGCATCTTTGCACATGCTCACAGCCTGTACCTCTTCTTTAGAGGTGTCTGTTTAAATCCTTTGCTCATTTTAAAATCAGGTTATTTGCCTTTTATTGTTGAGCTGTCAAGGCCCCTTTATATTGTAAACACAGCTCCTTGATCAGGTAAGTGATTTGCAAACATTCTTTCCATCCTGTAGGGAGTCCTGTCCTCTAAGTTCCCAAGCTGTTAATTTTGACGGTGTCCTATTTCGCTGTTTTGTTTTCTTCTGTTGCCTGTGTCTTGGTACCCTATCAGACATTTACTGAACTCGGACTGGATTGGAACGATGATGAGGGCCTCCTCTTGGGGCTCCTGGCTTTTGGCTTCTGTCGAATGTAAATGCTAAAAGCCTTCTCAGGGCGGTTGGGAGAGAGGCGTCCTTTATTGCCCAGCCAGCTTCTGCAGCGTCTAATGGCTAGATTCACTTTTCCCACAGTTGTTTTTAATTGAATGTCCATGGGAAAATGGCCAAGTAAATTGAAGTTTCCACAGAGAGAGCTGGGCTTCTTTGTTGATTTGTTTCTGAAACTGCTTTTTTGTCATTACTGTGCAGAGTGTGTTGGACTCTGGCGCCAGGTTCTGAGTGTCCACTGAGATCTATATTGGTCTTATGAGTGTTGCAGCATGATAGTGGCTTTTCCCCCATCTAAACACCTGTTCCGAGGAATTTTGACGGCTCTCTGTGGCTTCCATGTGGACCTCTCCCCTGTGGACAGGTTAATGATGGGACATGGAGCCATCAGGGACTCTGAATGTGGGCCACACATCCTGAGGAGAGAGGCCACATCTTGGAAGGATGTAGGGCAGCCTGCCCTCGGGGTCCAGAACTGGACTCTGACTCACCAGCTGTGCCAGCCTCAGCCACCCAGGGTTTGTGTCTGTAAAATGGGGATGACGACAGCGTCTACCCAAGAATCCAGAGATCCACGTCGGGAGATGGGGAGCTCTAGGGAGAATGCCTGGGAATCGGCTCCTGCGTCCTGAACACAGTCACCTGGAAGGAACAGGTGTTTTCAGAACTGTCGGTTTCATTTGAGTATTCCTGGCTGCTCCAGACACAACAGCACTGAAACTTAGAACGTGTAAACGAAAAACACGTTAAGCGGGCTGGGCGCGGTGGCTCACACCTGTGATCCCAACCCTGTAGGAGGCCAAGGTGAGCAGATCGCTTGAGCTCAGGAGGTCAAGAGCAGTCTGGGCAACACAGCAAAACCCCTTCTCTACTAAAAGTACAAAAATTAGCTGGGCATGGTGGCATGCACCTGTGATCCCAGCTACCTGGGAGTCTGGGAAGGGAGGATCACCTGAGCCCAGGAAGTCAAGGCTGTCTTGAGCCGTGATTGCACCACTGCACTCCAGCCTGGGCAATCAGAGTGAGACCCTGTCTCAAAACAAACAAATGCAAAAAACCATACTGAGCCCCAACCTTGTTACTAGTTTTAAATTCTGAATCTTACCTTTCTTTCAGCCTGAGGTGAATGAGAAAAGTCAAGGTTGTGTGTCTGTCAGACGAGTCTTTGAGTTGTGAGTATTTTGGAGGATTTATAATTAATTAGGATTTATTTAACGTTGATGCACATATTTGTCATCTTTCTGAATGAGGAACAGACACTGTATTTTGTTTGCCCAAAGCTAGCCTACCAGTATATAATTTGCCCTGTATTGGGGTTTTTTGGAGGTCTGTGCATATATTGGTTTGAACGAAGAACACTTAGGCCTGCACGTGCCGCTCGCGGTAACACCCCCATCTGTCACATCCGCCAACAGGTTGTCTTATTCCTTTCCATTAAGTAGCTGGTTTAATGATTTCGGAAATTCCAGATAGTTTCCTATTAGTGCGTGGAAGAAATTATGCAAATATTGAATGCAAGTAGCACATCATTGTTTGGAACAAAGGAGGGGTTCACTTCCTGGGAAACGTGAGAGTGTTATAATATTCCTGATTAGGGTATAAATGTCTAGGTTTTTTAGCCCCCGGACTATTTCAGCTTATTCTGGATTCTTTTTTTTTTTTTTGAGACGGAGTCTCACTCTGTCACCCAGGCTGGAGTGCAGTGGTGTGATCCTGGCTCACTGCAACCTCTGCCTCCCGAATTCAAGCGATTTTCCTGCCTCAGCCTCCCAAATAGCTGGGACTACAGGCATGTGCCACTAGGCCTGGTTAATTTTTGTGTTTTTAGTAGAGACAGGGTTTCACCATGTTGGGCAGGATGGTCTCCATCTCTTGACCTCCTGATCCGCCTGCCTTTCTCCCAAAGTGTGGGGATTACAGGCGTGAGCCGCCGCGCCCGGCCTGGATTCAGGTAGAGAAAAGGCGTCCTTTTCTCTATCGCCTGCTTCGCTGTGTCTCTCCACGGGATTTCCTGGTTTTCTGCACGTTGCCAGCTCTGCTGTTTCTCCTTTCCAGTTGAATAGGTCGGGGTGCAGCTAATGAGCATCCTGCTGAGGCTGCAGACGTGTCCCTTCGGCTTGCCCAGAATCTCCGTTTTCATTGTGTCACCAATAGTGCTTTTCTGTTTCTATCATCCATTCATTTTTACACATACGGATGTGGACAGGCTGCAGGTTCCACACACGGCTTCAGTGCAGCCCGAGACAGAGCTGGTGGGGCAGCTGCAGAACTCTGGGTCCTCAGCTGCTGCCCTGGGCGTGGTCAGGCTCCTGAAAGCCTGGTGACATCCTGAGCTCATCCAGAGAATAGGCTCTGGGACCTCAAGGGCCCCCTGTGTACGTCCGACTCTCTCCGAGTTGCCTGTTTTGTTTTGTGTAAGGACATCATTTGAGGGGAGAGATGAATCAGGTCCAGTCACTGCACTTGTCTACGAAGCCCTGACACGTGATGACGTGCAATTAACAAAGTGCTGGGCTGAGATCTGAGCCAGCCTTGGATTGTAAGAACCAAAGCCATCATCGCTGGCCTTGTAATTCCACTGTTGTGTGTGGACACTTTGTACTTTTCCCCTTGCGAGCAGCTTGGAAGATTTGCTGTGTCTGTAAGTCGAGATGACTTGAGTCATTTTCCCTTAGAAACCTTTGTAGAAACTCAGCCTCTGAACACGTGGTGAGCGGCAGTCCTGGGCACAAGGTGACGCCACACAGGGTCTCGCGGTGGCTGGCCACCCTCCTCCGGGAGGCCAGTGGGGCATCGTGCCTCTCATTCAGTGGGGAAAACTGAGGGTCTGAAGAATGGAACCTGCAGAGAATTCCCGCAAACTGGAATGGAGTTTGGCATTGAGCTAAAAGGCATTGAGGTGACGCCTGCAGGAGTGACCTGGTCAGTGCCAGTAAGGCAGACCCCACCTTTCCTTGGGCACACAGACGATGTGCAGTATCTGCTAGGTGCATATGCACGTGCACTTGTATGTAGATGGATCAATGTGTGGGTGTCTGAATGGGGGGGGAGTGCCTGGATGGCTTCCATCTGTGGGAGATTAGGTGTTAGTGTGCACACTAAGAGTGTCTTTGAATTGAACTTTTCCAGTGATCGCTGCCTAGAATCAAGCTGCTGGAAGCTCAGCTGTGGAACGGATGGGTCCTTGAGATTTCTTGCCAGTGCTGTCAGCCTTTCTTTAAAAGCCAGCGCAGTTCCATTCTTCTAACTCTTTGCTTGTTTCTTTCCATTTTGGGGGCATGTGGAGGATGGAGCCCCTGTGTAGGTCTCTGCTCTGAGTCCAAGGCTTACTGGGGCCCTCCCCTGCCTTTGCCTAGCCCTGGTCCCTGGCCCCAAGGCCTCCTGGGTCCTGGCACTATCCCCCTGGTGCCCTGGGGTCCCCCGGTGGGCCTCTGCACAAATCTTGCCTGTCTGATCCTGTTCTTGGTTAACGACTGATGGAAAGGTGAAGTTGAGTTGTCACACCTGGGTCTCTACAGTTTCCTGGGGAGTCCTGTTCCTTTTTCCCATCAAGCCCTTGTGAGGGGCTGTGTCCCTGACAGGAAATGGGTGGTCCTGAGACCACCTGGGACCATACCACCTGGGACCGCCCTACCTTCCTTGGCCTGCAGGCCTTTTAATCACAGGGCGGGTTCTCCTGTCCCTCCAAGCGGTCTGATTGTATTGCAGAAATGCTTGGTAAAACCAGCACCGAGGAGGAAGTGTTTTGATTCCTTTTTGCGATAAGTCAGAGCTCAGGGAGAAATCTGTTTACTTTCATGATGGATATCTTTATCCTTGACTTGTGGCTTATTTACTCAGCGTCTTTTCAGAATCACACTTTATCCTGAGAAAATCTAGACCCCAGTCTAATCTCTGATCTCTTGGCTCACTCTTGGCAGTGTGGAGTGGGCCCTGCTCCTTCCAGGACGGGCCTGCCCAGCGCCGGGTCCACCATCCTGGCCACCAGCCCAAGTCTGGGAGCCGCCAGCGCTGTGGGCTTGCCAGTCTGCCGAGGACCAAGTTCACTTCCTCCAGCACCCATTCCACTTCCTAAGGAGAGAGCTCAGCAGCGAGAATTGGATGAATTGAGCAAATTAAAAAAATTACAACCCAGTGAACTTAAACCCCTCTCAAAACATTTTCTGATTATTTTGATAACTCTTTGACCTCATGTGGACAACAGTTAGAGAAATTCTGATTTATGCCCGGAATTCAAGTGTCGCCTGTAGCTGGGAGTGTGTGTTTTAAGCGCTTGATATTTGTCTTTAGGAAAGGGCACTCATGTTTAGACGGGATGGTGTCTGAAAGACGGTGTTTGGAGTGTGTGGAATGGCGATGTAGGCACTCAGAGGCTGGGAACCACGGCTAGCAGCTGGCTTTGTGGGGAAACTGACCGGCTGGCTGGAGCAGTCTCTGTCCTTGATGGAGGGAGAAGCCGGCGAGGGGACGCAGGGGGCCTGCCCCAGTGCAGAGCTCTTCGTGAGGGGCCTGGTCCGTGTGATTTTAGTGCCCCTCGCTGTGGAGAAGGGCGCAGACCCGGAGCAGGCCTCTTCTGCGGAGCCCTCCAGGCCCACCTTGGCTCGGGCTCTGCCTCCTCATGAGGAAGTGCCACCAAGCTGTGGTTTGGCGTTTCCTGTCTGTGGCTAGTTTCTTGTGTGTACAACTCTCTATAGCTGGGCCGAGTCCTTCCGGGAACAGTTGGAGGTTTTTGCTGCCTTCACCATGTCCTCAAGGGTTCGGGGAGTCCTGGCTGTCCACTGCTGCATCCGGGGTCCCTGGGCAGCTACTGAGTGGTGCCCTGGGCCCTGGTGTTCTGCTGGGGACTGTCGGCTGCTGGTGCTGTTGGGACTCCCATCGGCTTCCGTGGGAGGCTCTGTATCAGAGCGATGCTGTCTGTCTGGTGTGATATGGATATCCATGGTCATGAGTTAGTGTTTACAAAGTGTAATCACAGATGCAGTGGATGGGCACTTTCTGTGGGCCGGGTACCATCCTAGACCCTGGGAGGTAGGTCCCACTGTCTCCTGGGTCAGAGATGGCAACTCCAGAGGTCAGGTCATGGGTCCAGTGCCCCAGGAGTTGCAGATGGCTAAGCAGCAACCCCCAGGCAGTGTACAGCTGCCACGGAGACCATGTGGGCACTTACTCTCCCTCTGCACATCTGTGAGCACCAGCCGCCCACAGCCACTGTGCCCAGGATGCCCAGGGTGGTGTACGGAGAGATGACCAGTAGCCCTGCCTTGTCCCCTGTGGCTTAGGGGATCCCCAGTGGTTAGGGCTGGGGGAGGCAAACCTAATGACCTGGAGTCCCCTGGGGGAGGCCACAGCACCTGGGTGTGGGATGGGGTGCAAGTCCCAGGAGCTGTAGAGGCTGAGAGGGTGCCATGTAGGCACTGTCAGCGCTGGCTGAGTGAAGGAGGAGCCTCTTCCACTTTGCAGGCTCACAATCCCCTTTGGGCTACCTGGAAATGGTGACATTGAGAGGGTCCTGGGGGCAGATGGAATGTGGAGACAGAGGGAAAGAAGGCGGATGCGAGCTGTGAGCTACAGCGGATGCTTTGGTTGTGTGGAAGCCATGGTGATTTCTTGGCCAGTGGTTTACAAGTTCCCAGCGGGAGCAAAGCTGTGTGCCATGAAATCGCGGACTCTCACCTCTGGGCATCTATCTGTTCTGGAATTGAGAGCCTCATCTGTCCTCAGCAGCCCTGGAGGCCCCTCTGGAACAAGTGGCATAGCATGGCCAGCACAGAGCCAAGTGCCCCTGGGCAGGTGGGCTGTGAATCTCTGCTGCAGGCAGGGTGGCCCTGAGGAGGTCACGGAGGGCCCAGTGGGCCAAGCCAGTGGCTTGCAGTGCAGGACAGTGAGGATGGTCAGAATCTCAGTGTGGGCTCCTGGGACTGTGGTCCCGGCCCGTGGAGAGTCGGGGGCACGTTTCTCACCTAGTGGCTCTGCTGCAGGGTGTGGGCTCCTGGGACCGTGGTCCCGGCCCGTGGAGAGTCGGGGCACGTATCTCACCTGGCAGCTCTGCTGCAGGAGGTTGGCCTGTCTGGAGTGTAGCCCTGCCTTGGACCCTGCTGGGGTGCCAGCGGGGGACTCTGGCAGCGCAGTGGTCTCCAGCAGGCCTGTGTGGCTTCTGGCCCTGTGGCCTCGTGGTTCACCTCTGGTCTCAGCAGCCACTGCTAGCTGGCAGCCCCATTGGACGTCACAGCAGGCACTGTGCAGGCTTAGGGCTCTGTGTCCCCCTCCCCATCCTTGGAGAGGGAGCTGGGCAAGGCAGGCCATGCGGTTGTTGTATGTGGGTGGACGGGCCGCTCACTCTGGCCTCGCCTGGCCCCACCAGGAGGTCAGTACTCCAGCCTGACTGGGGCACTGCCCACTCAGCGCCAGCCAGCCCACAGCATGATTCCCGCATTCTCATTCACCCCAGGACCCAGCAGAATGCTCGAGCTCATGCGTAACTTTAAAGTGGTCTTTGGAAGTGCCAAGAATCCCAGTGTCTGCGACAGTGTTGTCTGGGATCCTGTAGGGCCTGCTGACTGTGTCTCTGTGGGTACTGGCGCTGCGGCTCGGTGGGCGTTGGCATCACCTCAGGTTCCTGCTCTGTCGTTTGTGCCCCAAGGCCCTGCGGAGCTGGACAGTCCAGGGCAAAGGGAGGGCCTGGGTCCCCGCTCCCCACGACACCCACCCCACATGCAGCACCCAGAGGGAGCGGAGGGTGGGTCCGGGAGGCTGCAGGCCGTGGGGTTTTTCTTTGATTTGGGAAGTGCAGGTTCTGAGCGTGAGGCCTGGGCTTCACTGGAGGAGTGATTTATTTTGAAGCCACACCTGTTGCTGGGCTAAGATGACTTCCTGATACCAAAGTCTGTGGCTGTGATTGCTGAGAAGTCACACGTTTGAAGGGATGCGTTTTATGGTTCCATCTGTGGCGCCTCTGGAGCGCTGTTGGAGGCTCTGATTTCTCCTGAATGTGCTGGACCCGTCCTGTGGGAGTCCTGCTTGTCGCCTGGGGCTTAGGGGGACCTGGAGCAGCAGGTCCTCCTCTGGGGCAGGCTTGGAGCAGCTCAAGGGAGGTGGGAGGGCCCCAGGGCTGGCGCGTGGCTCTTGGTCCCCCATCCCCCTCTCCACAGCCCCTGCCAGGCTCTGCACCCCTGCCTGCTTCAGCCTGCATCGGACCTGCCCTGCTCTGCAGGGGGAGGGACAGGAGAGTCCATCCTCTGGGTTCTCCGAAGCTGGACAGTTCTGAGAGGCAGCTTCCAGCTCGTAGAAGAAAGAAAACCCGTTGCCACACCTCTGGAAGCCTGGGGCACTGAGGTTCTTGGAACATCAGGAAGGAAGGGGCAGGACCCTCGGATGGGGCAGTGGTGGGCCACGTGTCCCCACACAGTGTTGACATCCTGGGACCTGCCGAAAGGCGTGGCCCACCTAGAAGGAAGTGGCTTCCAGGAGAGCCTCCCCCAGAAACACCACGGACAGGATGGGGCTTCCAGAGACCCTGGCTTCCACCAACCTGCTGCGTCAGCTTCCTCAACCTCTGCAGGTTTCGAGGTATGAGGAGCTGCAGGGAGCATCGTTCAGAGCGCCCCGTTGGCCACCTAGGATCAGGAGGGCCTCCATTCACCCGGGCGTCTTCCTGTGGTCGTATGTGGTTGGCCATCCTGTCAGAGCCGTGGACAGCCACACTTCTTTTACCAAGATAAACCGCTGCATCTGCCCGACGACCTTCATGCATAGTCTTACATTAGCACATTTTTAACAGGCATTTAAAACCAGCCAAACAAAGTCCAGTTTCCTACCTCCATGCTCTTTCGCTCTTTGGCCACACTCACAAATGTGAGCTGCATTTGGAAATGCCGGTGCTTCCATTTGTGAAGCGACACTGAGCAGAGCCTGGCAGGCACCTCTGCTCCTCTGCAGCAGCGGCTGGAGTGGCCTGAGTGCAAAGAGGGAAGCCTTTGCCTGCTGGGGATCCCCGAGTGCTACCCTGGCATCTGGGATGGCCTCTAGGGTGTGACCTTTGGCTGAGGCCAGAGCCCGTCTCCCCACGAGCCCCCGATCCTCTCCAGGGCCGAGTGTTCCTCCTTTTGTTTTCAGTCATTGAGCCCATGCTCAGGGACAGCCCTACCCCAAAGGTCCTGTGTGTCCCGAGTAGGCCACTGGCTCTTGGAGGTGCCGACATACCCTTCCTTTTAAGTCTGAGGGGAGCGGTGGCCAGACAGGGGCTCTGCCTTCACGGAGCCTCCCCTCTGCAGAGAGGGGGCATGGAGTGGCATCACTGGGCAGCCACCTTAGATCGGGCGGCAGGAGGTGAGGCTCAGCCGAGTCGAATGTGGGGGCCCAGGCAGGTGGCTCGCTCTGCCTTTCCAGGACAGCAGCATGGGCTCTGTCCCCTGTCAGTGCCCCCGTGTTTGTCAAGAATCCCTTTAGATGTGGTTAACACCTCCATCTTGGAGGCCTTTCCTGACTGTCCTGACCCTATTTATTCCCCCCTCCCATGTCCTTCTAGAACATACTCTCAGGCAAGGCACGGAGATGCTGCTGTGTGTAGGGCCTCTCTGCCCTGTCCTTGACAGCAGCTCTGTGCAGGCCTGGCAGTACCCTTGAGCATCAGCGCCAAGAGCTGCCCTGCCTGGGGGCTCCTGGCGGTGCAGAAGTGGATGCATCCACACTGCACGGAGGCCCAGCGGGCAGCTTGAGGGCGAAGCTGTTTACCTGCTGGAGGTGGTGCAAAGAGAAGGGGCGCTCGTGGGCAGGGGGCTGGGCTAGGCGGGGTCCTCAGGGGAGGCTCCGGAGTGGCTGATGAGCAGTGGCACGGTGGCCCCGTTCTGACCTCTTGGGCAGAGGCCAGAGAGCTGACGCAGCGGATGTGAAGAAGGGTGGTGTTTTCATGTTTCACAGCCGTGATTGCGGTGGCGTGTCTGTGCCGGTGTCACTGGGATCTTCTCTTGGTCCCGAGTGTTGGGGCAGTGTCCACATCCTTCCTTCTCCAGTGTTTTCATCTGCAGAAGGAGCCCTTCCTGGGCTCGCCTTCCACGGGGGCTTCCCACGGAGATCTGTCGTGAAGCACGGAAGCTTCCAGGCTGTCTCTGTGGTACCCTGGCCTTCAGTGAGGAATCTGCTCCTTAGAGCCTCACACTCTCCTGCTCACCAGGGCACCAGCTTTTCCAAGAGCTGCCGGGTGGGTTCCAGAACAGCCCATCCGTGTCCTTAGTGCTTCAGCATGGCCTCCATCTGTGATCCTGGGCTGGGAGTGTGGCCAACAGCGTACCCTCTGCCCACAGCACCTTAGCTGTGCGCACGCCCTCGGGGGTGTCCTTGCGGCCCCTGCCCACCACTGCGCTGGCCCAGATCTCATTAGTCCCACACCCTTGCCCGAAAAATGGGGCCAGGCCAAGGACGGGGACACTTAGCTGGAAGTGTCAGAGCCAGGCTCTGGCCCCCTCAGAGTGGAGATCAGCCTTGCCTGCTAATGGCATTACCTCATCTCGGACCTGGGCAAGTAAGGCGTGGGGGATTTGAGAAGATCCTCATCTGTTTCTAATTAGATTTCTATCTCTGCCTTCATAAAAGCTTCTCTTTTCTCTCTTCCTCCTAATTATTTTTAAAATCTCAAGGAAAATACATCCCTTCCACTTACAATTCCACAGAGAACCAAATTGCTATTCTGTTTCTAAAGTGTGTTATTGTGGCCTCTGATGCTAAGCCAAGGTTTCTGTAATCCCACTAAAATTTTATCTCACATCACAGAAATTTAGGATTCCCCTAAGGAGACACCACAGGAGGAAATTCTGGCTTCTAACAAGCCACGTGGATACCCTGTCTTGGGTGTCCATGGACCATGGCTCCTCCTTGGGTCTTGGGGTTAGCGAGGACCGGCGTCACTGCAGGCGGTGCTGGCGTGGTTGGGAGGGTCCCTCGGGACCTACAGCGACAAGGGGACGGCCGCCACCCTGCTGGACTCTCACCTGGGGCCTCTGTGTCAGGGGCCTTCAGGGGAAGAGGCCAGCCTGTAGGTGCGGGGCCTCACGAAGGCGGTGCTTTCATGATGCCAGGCAATCCGAGCACCCTCCGACACTGGCTTTCCCAGACTCCTCAGTTGCCCTGGGCGTGCCGGCGGCAGAACCTGCTGGCAGGGCCGGGTAGAGGGTGGCCCTGCTGGGGGCTCGTGCCACTGTTAAGAGTGAGGGCGGGTTCTGGTGGGGTCTGAGTTGGAGACCTCTCCTCCTAAGACTGAACCAGCCCGCTGCCGCCCTTTCCTCCTCCCCTGGGCCTGGGCCACTGTCTCACCAGGCCCTCGGAGGACACTGACTTTTGCTTTTCTTCAGCAAGGAGACCCCTTGCCCAGCCTTGTCTCCAGCCTGTGGGTTGTGGGGAACCAGAAGGCTCCTTCTGTGGATCTGAGGCTCCCAGTGTGGGATGTCGGCGTGCCGGCCAGCAGGACGGCAAGAAGCCTGGTTTTGCCAACAGTTGAAGCGTGTTTCATCATGTCCCAGGATGCCCCATGGACGCACCTTACAGGGTCCCCAGGGCCACCTGCCTCCTCGAGCTGGGGCCTGCCATGGTTTGCTTCTGTCTGCTCGGAGCCTGGCCGGCTGTGGCCACGCTCCCTCTGGGTGCCCTGCGCTGCTGGGGTGGGTTCTGGGCGTGGTGCCTTCTGTAGGCCGCCTCATTCTCGTCTCTAGCGTGTGACCTGGACGTGCCGTATGCTCTGCTGGATTGGGTTCCTAGAGTGCATTTAGGCCTCAGCAGTACCTGTCTCACCTGCACATTTCTTGGTTTTCTGGTTTTTTATGGGGTCGGCCAGCTGGGCTCAATCTTCTCTTTAACACCACCCTCACGATGCTGCCTCAGGATGCTGGGGCTGAAGCCCAGCCTGGGCAGTGTGGCAAGACCCTGTCTCTACAAAAACAAACAAAACATCCAGCGTGTCCACCTGAAACCTTAGTGCCGCATTGAGCGTGGGTGTGTGTACCTGCAGGGAGTGGAGACTGCCGCTCCGGCCCCGCCCAGGCCGCCTTCTCTGTCTGGACCCCAGTGCCCTGGCCTCATCGTCTTCCACGCAGGAAGCTGGGCTTTCTTGCTGGCTGCTGACAGGATGGGGCTTCTGCGCCTCCTCAGCTTCAAGGTGTGAGTCCCCATTCCAGCAAAGACAGAGCCCTTTGCCCAAGGCAGTGCGAGTTGCCTTCCTGCCCTCCATGGGAAGGGGAGGCAGGGCTCGGGCCCCAGGTGGACGGTGTGCCCTGGGGAAGGCTGTGGGCTCAATGGCAGGGGGGCCTGGACCTTCGACCTTGCAGGCTGCAAGTGCAGAGCCAGAGGCCACAGGCCACAGGCCACGCAGCAGAGCCACGGAGAAGCGGTACTCCCAGGAGCGAGGGCCTGGCCTGATAGGGATTTGATAGGGACACTGTGGCCACAGTGTAGGGATTGTTGGAGGGCGGAGAGATGAGGCCAGCGGCCGGTTTGGGGCATTCTGTACCACGATGAAGGATGGCAGGAACTTCATCCTTCTAGAAACATCTTGCATGTTTACTGGATAAGAAGCAGACCCTGTTCCAGATCCGTTATTTGTACCACTTGGTTAATACTCGTATCAACACTCTGAGATCCAAGCATTATCCTCCCCATTTTATGATGACGAAACTGGAACATATAAAAGTTGCCTAAGATCTGACAGCTAGTGAGAGAGGGAGACTGGTGTAATTGCTCGTCTGGCTTCAGAGTCCATGGTCTTGCCCACCATGCGATGCTGCTGCATGAGTGTGTGTGTGCGCACGTGTGCACTAGAGCTATCACTGGGGGCTCACAGACATCCTGGACACGCAGCCCGCAGAGGGGTTCCTGGCGGATGGGACCCCCCAACCTCTGTCTTTCAGCGGAACTTCACCAAAATGAATTGCTCAGCTTACAGAGGTGGCGGCCGGGCATGGAGTTAGGTAATAAATCAAAGCATTGTGGGTGGAAGTGGGGAGCAGTGTCCTTTGGCTCCTGAGTCTCCAGCCTTCCTTCCTGGGCTCTGGCATGAGCTTTCCCTCAGAGCCAGTGCTCCAGAGTTGGCTGTCATATGCCCTCTGTGTGACAAAGGGTGCCCCACGGTGTCACTTCTCTCTTCCTCTCCTGTCCTGCCCCCCACAGGCCCCCATTTCCCACTTGCAGGCTGCGATCTCGGTCCTGGGGCTCCCATCATCCCGCGGGCTCTGGGCCGGGGAGAAGTTCCTTTTTTCTTTAACAGGGTCAGCAGAGCTCTTTCGTCTTCATCTTTTTAAAGAACCAGTTTTTGGTTTTGTTAGTTCTGTTTATATCCCTTTTCTGTTTCAGTAAGTTCTGCTCTTTATTACTTCCTTTCACTTTTATTGAGTTTAATTTCTGTTCTTTTCGAAGCCTTTGAAGTGGACTCGAATATGAGTATTTTAAGGCCGTTTTCCTCTGTGCGTGGCTTTAGCTGCCTCCCCGAAGTTTAGTGTGTGCTGTTTTTATTACTCAGTTTCCCTTTGGCATATAGGTAATTTATAAGCGTTTTTTTGGTGGTGGTGGTTTGTTTTGCTTTTTTTTTTTTGAGACGGGGTTTTGCTCTGTCACTCAGGCTGGAGTGCAGTGGTATGATCTCAGCTCACTGCAGCCTCCGCCTCCCAGGCTCAAGTGATCCTCCCGCCTCAGCCACCTGAGTAACTGCAACCACAGTGCCACCACATCTGGAATTTTTTGTATTTTTGGTAGAGTCAGGGTTTCACCATATTGCCAAGGCTGGTCTTAACTCCTAAGCTCAAGTGATCTGCCTACCCCAGCCTCCCAAAGGGCTGGGGATGACAGGCGTGAGCCACCACTCCTGGCCAAGTGTATTTTAAGGTTTTCCTATTTCGTTTTTGTTGTTGATTTTTAGTTTAATTGCATTATATTTTAAAAAATGGAGCGGTATGCTGTCAAAGTCAAGCATCAGTACCTTTATTAGACTCTACTTGGACATTAACCAGCCTTCCTTTGGTTGTTATTTGCAAGGTACATATTCTTCCAAATGTTTTATTTTCGTACTGTGCATAGCTTTATGTTTTAGATATTTCCTTTTGAGTCACCTGTGTTGGGTTAATTTTTTAGTTTGCTATTCTTCCGTGCAGTCTGGTAGTCTTTACTTCGGAGTGGAGCCTTGAGTTTGCATAGAATGCGGCTGCCTGGCGTGTCTGGTTGTCCTCTGCCACTCCCTGTGCGCCTGCCCCTTTGCCCTGTCTCTTTCATGGCCAACTGTTTGTCAGCGTTCATTTCCGTATGTCTTTAGATTGGTGATTATTTTCAGTCTTCCCTCTGAAATCAGTTATGAGACTGTCTTCTGGTGACAGATTATCAGTTTTTGTTGGAAAAGGACTCTGAAGAATGTCTGTGCCAGTTATAGGAGTCTAGTTTGACAGTTATCATCTTTGAGTATTTTCAAGCAGTCCTTCTGCACTTTGAAAGAGATCCTTGTTTTCTGGTTTACGTGTTTCCGTTGAGAAATCACCAGTCATCTTAACTGCTGTTCTTTGTAGGTAATAAACCTTCGCACCTCCAGGGCCGTTTTTGTTTTCAGTAATTTTACTTGGTGTCTTTCAGCCATTTTGGGTAGTTCTCGACCAGTCCTTTCAGATGTGCCTTTGACCCATTAACTGTCTCCTCTGCCGTCTCTCCTGCACATTCTGTCTCTGTGCTTTCTGTTTCTCCAGCTTCCTCCCTTGACCTTTGAGATCATTCTGGAAATTTCCTTCTGGCCCATCTTCCTACTCACGAATTCATTCTAGCTATGTCTAATCTGTTAAATGATGGAGTCCTTGTTTCACTGTTTGCATTTTTCAGCTCTAGAATTCTCTTTTCAAGTTTCCAGTTCATCTTCTTCTTCTGTTTTTTTTTTTTTTTTTTTTTTTTTTTTGGAGACAGAGTCTCACTCTGTCTCCCACGCTGGAGTGCAGTGGTGTAGTCTCGGCTCACTGCAACCTCCGCCTCCTGGGTTCAAGTGATTCTCCTGCCTCAGCTTCCCGAGTAACTGGGATTATAGGCGCCTGCCACCACGCCTGGCTGATTTTTGTACTTTTAGTAGAGACAGGGTTTTGGCCAGGCTGGTCTCGAACTCCTGACCTCAGGTGATCTACCTGCCTCGGCCTCCCAAAGTGCTGGGATTACAGGCGTGAGCCACT